>CAIGRB010013529.1:0-27894 GCA_903798255.1 Fraxinus quadrangulata
TCACGTGGACATAATCAATTTTGAAGATAGTTTTGCTACGAGTACAGAAAAATATTTGGCAGTTTTTCATTGGTTTTTAACCAATCAAACACAGAAAAATGCACTATACAGATGCGGTCAACATAGCACCTGCATTATTTTTGTCAGTAATTCCATGTAGCTATGGAATTATTCTTTTGATAACTATAAGACTTCGAGAAGATGAGATAATTCATGTTCACATTTTGATATTAAACAAATTGTGTTTGGTGAATGTTCAACATGCATTATCAGCATACGATCTAATATTAATGGTCCTTTAGCAAGCGCACGATAGTCTTGTTCTTCTATGATAGTGATTAAATGGGACCCCAGACAGGAACTTAACAAACAAAACAGCATCCTTTGCACCTGAAACAAAGTAAACCACCACGAAAGTAACGGAGAAAGCCAATATGACTAGCCTATGGATTTTGAACCCATACTAGCAAATCCAAGATTTCTTTGGTGGATTTGAGTTATATTGTTGAATCTCAATCAATGGCCAAAAATAAAAATAAAAAAATTGTTGTGCATCTGTCACTTTTACTTGGTCCACAGCCGCAACTTTTGACTTCACCGTCTCACAATGGGACCCATGGGTTGGAAAAAAATGGCCAAAAAATTAATTCTTGAGTATAAATAATGGGAAACAAAGGAGGTGTAAATGTCCAATTTAAATAAAATATATGCATATATGTGAAGTTCAATGATATTCACAATAGACATAGATACAATTTAGACTTGTTCGTAGTCGATAAATAAAAATGAGAACTTCAGATTTAGAGCGTAGTCTCTTATTGAATTGGCTTGTCTAGACCAAGGATAAAAACACATATATGATTTGATTATATTGAATGTGATCATGAGATTTTATTATGTTTCCATCACAATTCATTAAATCTCATGCATATTAATTTATGAGTCGTGCTACAGTGCCCGCATAGGTGACCGCGGGGATGACCGCACACACACATGGGGGTCGGGATTATTTTAGTCACGTGGGACCCACGCCTTGGCTTGAGTGTGCGATCATCCCCGCAGTCACCGACGCAGGTCGTTTAGCATTTTTCTTAATTTATCTCACTCTTAATCTTGAGTTAATAATGATTTTGTGTTTATAAGTTGTTTAACGATGGACTAAGTGAGGAAATAAATTGAGGAAAAGTTGTGGTGCGAAAATGCCAAGTTAAGGCATTTATATCCCTTTCTTGTACGAAGCTCGTGCCGGCTCGTTAGGAGTTGTCTCAATATTGGTACCAAGCAGTGGCGAACCCAACACCCAGCTAGGAGGCATGGCCACGCGTGCTAGGATCCGTCGAAACAGTTTTGGGAAGAAAAGGGAGACCGCATCAGCGTCTGGTTCTGGACTTCTAGTTCGTCTTCTTCCTCATGTTTTTTTTTTAAAGTTGGGCCGTTGCGGCCGAGTCCATCCTTTTTTTTTTTTTGTAATTGGGTCATCTGAAGATGGGTGACCCTTTTCTTTTCTTTTTTTATTTTTTATTTTGCAATTGGGTTGGACCGTTTGTTTGGCAGTCCAATCCTTAATTATATATAGGTCCAGCTCAACCTTTTTTCCCCCAATTCAAATTAAACCAAAAATTGGAAACTCAATTCTTTCCTTCAATTGGCGATTCCGATTTCTGCCACTGACTGTCCGGCAGTCTTCTCCCATCCGCGGTTCGCCTGTCGGTAGATCGTCACCACCATCGAACGCCAATCCTGCCTGTAAACGGCTACAACTTCTCACTTTACGACGTCGTGAGTTTTCTGTTCTTTTTTTTATTGTGTGTTATTTTTTACTTATGAGTTTTAAAATCATGATTTATAATAGTTTTCAGTGTTGTTTCATGTATGATTTATGAATTGGAATTGGCGAAAATTAAAATTGGAATTGAAATTGGAGGAATTGAAAATTTGGAATTAGGGAAAATTAATTTTGGATTTGGAATTGAGGGAATTGGAAATTTGGATTTGGAATTGGATTTATGAATATTGGCACTTTTCACTTTCAATTCACTGATTTTGATTTGAAATGAGAAACTAATTGTATCAATATCATAAATTTGAAATGAGATTATAAGAAATTAGTTGTATGAGATTATGAGAAATGAGTTCATTGATTTATGTTGCACACTTATAATTGTAGATTATAGAACGATTTTTTCAATCCAAACGGAAGTCTATACCCGTTTCTTTCAGTTATAGTGGTTCATCCAGTCTCGCCACTGCTTCTAATTGAGCAGCTGATGTGTTAAATAACACGAAAAAGTCTCGGGCTCAATTCAATTCGGATGATCTCGTGTTGTTAGATATATTTTAGTGTCCAATATGGAGGATATTGTAGTATTGAAAGGTCGCCCTAGGCGTGGAACTCAGCAGGTATCTTATTATAATCGTTTTTTATGTTGATTTNTAGATATATTTTAGTGCCCAATATGAAGGATATTGTAGTATTGAAATGTCGACCTAAGCGTGGAACTCAACATGTGACTTATTATCACCGCTTTTATGTTGATTTGTATTTTCATGTGATAGACTCAATCTTACAAGAGTTGAATGATCGTTTTTTCGAGACAACCACTGAACTCCTAACTTGCATTTTGTGTTTATATCTAAGAGATTCACTTTTGATAGGGATAAATTGCTACGTCTTACTCAATTGTATTATTTGGACTTCAACAACGAAGAGTTTTTATTACTTCGATCTCAACTTGACAAGTTCATTATATTTGTGAAAATGGATGAAGTTTTCTTTAATCTCAATAACATTTCTTGTGTGGTTCAGAAGTTAGTTGAAACAAGAAACTCTTATTATGTTTCATTGGTTTATAGGCTGATCACCTTGGTTTTGATATTACATATGACAACTGTAAGTATTGAAAAAGTATTCTTTGTTATGAATCTAATCAAGAGTGACTTGGGCAACAAAATGGGAGACGACTGGTTGAATAACAATTTGGTGGTTTACATGGAGAAAAAGATTTTTGAAAAAATTGAGAATTGAGCAATATTGCAACGTTTTCAAAATATGAGATCCCGTAGAATGCAGTTATCTAAGATAACAGTGTATATATATAATTTTTACGTTTTAGTGTGTTTACATATATATTGAATAATGTTAATATTATTTAATTAAATATTAATAAACGATATCGTTCTTACGATCGCTGATTGCAGATGTTGATCGATCAACGTCTGCCCAGACTGAACTTCAATATTGGGTCCGCAACTGGTACCAAGAGCTGGGTGTCTGCTCAATATTTGATCAATTTTTCCTCCATTTTTTAGTTTCTTTAGATGTATTAGAATTTCTAAATTCAAATTAAGAACTCACCATTAAAAGTAGTGGTGGCAATCGCTCGGCTCGTCAAAAATGAGCCCCGAGCATGAGCCGAGCAGGCTCGGCTGGCCTCATTTTTTGACGAGCGGCTTAAGGCCTAGGTAGAGTAGGAAAAAAAAAAAATTAGGCGAGTGCTCGGCTCGACTCGTGAATCATGAGTAACGAACTCGAGCTCCCACAAGCCGAGCTCGTGCTTATACAGGCTCGGCTTGGCCCATTGGCATCACTAATTAAAAGGTTGAAAACTTTTTGAAGAGTTACGAATGAAATCTATAAATAAGATTGTGTTTCTTCATCAAAGAACATAAGACTAATACACATGGTATTTTTGATATTCTCACATTTTTCCTCCCAATTTATTTTCTTGCAATCGTTATGTTTTTGAGTATCAGTTTTATTTTAATTATCAATCTACAGAGACAGATTAAGACTCATCTCTTATATAAGTTATCAATTCTTTACGTTCAAGGTTATCTTTGCTTGTGTACAATGCAGATAACATGTTTTGTCATATTGTATTATTAGTCATATTTGCTTAACTAATAGTATATCACATCGTAATGGAGGCAAATAACGTCTAAAAGAAAATGACTTAATAATGTGCCTTGAAACTCGGTTTGATTTCTCAAGTTCTTTGGAGAGCTCTTCTCGAAGATTTACAACAAAACTGTGTAGCTTGGTATGAAAATATTTACTATATAGCAAAATTACGAATTAACAAGATAAAATTTGTATGAGACATCCCTAGCTAGGTTTTTAGTTCGGATCATGAAATTCTCAGATCTGATCGCAGCAGCATTGAACATATCTTTACTATTTAAGAATGTTGATTAATTGTCGTTGAAACCAATAAGTTCCAAGGATAATATAAAACTAATTTGATTATTGGATGTTTACAAATGGGTATTAAGCAAATAATTAGTATTTTGGGTTACTCAGATGTAAAAATGATTACCAAATTAAATGTAATTTACTCTAGTTTCTAATATTGATTGAACTTATTTTCTGGGTTTGATTATTGGAAGTTTAAATTTTAATTATTCATAAAATGGGTGATTAAAAATAAGAAATTTCGGTCTCAAAAATAAGAAAGTAAGATACTAAAGACTATTGAAGCAAGGCAAACCAAGTATACGTCCCTTGCACCACATATGAGAATAGCTTGTTGTGGGATTAATAAATATTAGTGGCAAAATAATTATGCATTGTACTTCAATGAAAAATTGCAATATAGTTATATGGTCCTTTCAAGGACAGATAAAATTGGAACTATAACAAGAAGATTAGCATTGTCCCTTCACATATGAATGACACACACAAATTGAGAAATGGTCAAAATTTCGAAGAAAAAAACAAAACCGCTACAATTATATATAATAAAATAATGTTAAATTTAGATTCTTTTTCTTACATCAAATTTGACATCTCCTTTGTTTTGAAAAAATTGTAGGACGGGAATAGTATTTTGTGTCATGTGACACAATCTAAATAATGATGTAAATATAACATGATTGTATATATTATTATTGTAAGGTAACAACTCTTTATACATTGATTTTAACAATATTTTAAACAATCAATGATACAAATTTTAACACATCACACACTGTCAACTTTAATATACATTTTGAATGTATAACTAATATAATTGTATTATTACACTCCAAATAAAATGCATACATGACTATATTTATGTATAAACACTTACTTGATGGGAAAAATATAAATCGTAAATTTCCCCTTATCATTCGCAGTTAAAAATATGAATGTTAATTTATCCTCTTACCATTTTATTTTAACTCTCAATATTCCATATTGCAACTCAAAGTTCTCCATGGCAGGAAAGAACTATTAAAACCAAAAAGAATATAGACATGCCACTGCTGCAATATAAGATATAAAGTTGGTACTGATGAAAAAAAGTTACTGTTTCGCTCGAGCAAGTCCAGAACAGCTTTTTCTGCAGCAATGATGGTATGGAAGCGATGACCGAGGGCACAGATTAAGAGCCGTGGGACTTGGTTAAACTTGTTTTGGATCTTGATGATCTAAAATGATAGGCTTTTCTGATTTTTTTTTTTCCCTTTTAAAACGTGCCCTGAAATAAAATTATATGATATTAATATAAGTTGTTTGATAAATAACTTCATGCATTATATATAATATTATTAGCAAAGAATGTTTGAATAATGACTCATGAATTAATGTGTAAGGGTACTGTTGACTAAAAACAAAAGAATATAAGGGCATAATGGTCAAACGAATGTTCTCAAATATTCACAAGTTTTATACAAGGTGGTTACATTACGAGTTGAGATCTCACGTCCATTTATGCTGTTCACCCAAATTTTTCATGATGTGTCAATTTACAATTGAGTGGACACTAAAAATGAAAAACAAATATCAACTATTATATTACCACCACAAAATTTGTTTATTACAATACATTTTAATTACAGTTAAACTACTCAATCTTTGTTCGTTGTAACAATTATTTTCTTAGTTTTTTTGTTGAACTAATATCTTCAACTTGCTATTAATTAATACATCTCGTCTTTTATGAAGATTTATGTTAAAATATTTTGTTTCTATGATTTGAAATAAGGAAAAAAAAATTCTTACATATGTATTTATTTATTTAAAGTATGATGAAAAAATAATTGTTATACGCTATTTCAATAAATTTCTTGGACATAAACTATCATAAAATATAAAGGGTGTTAACTAATGAACAGTTTGAATATAAAAATGTCATGAATAATCATTAGGGACATAAGATTGAAAATCTTAAATGTAATTAACATGTGGTGCAGATAATAAAAATTGTGATGTAAATATAATTACCATTTTATATATTGTAGATAATTAATAATTAAGTATTCAATTGTTATTATATATGTCATTGTATATTTGGATAATGAGGAAGAAGCCTCGTTTGTTTTTTCAAGTAGCATTTTTATTAATGACAAAAATTATAAAAAAAAACAGACATAGGCACAAATTTAACATGTTCGAAGACATAAGAATAAAAAGCTAACTGACTATATTTATGTGCTCTAGTTATATTTTTCGTCATCATGCGTCAAGTGTAGTATGTCTCTGATTTTTCATTTTTGATATGTTACGAACTCATATATTCTATTTATTTTACTTTTTTGACTTGGTCTAGGATTGATATGGAAGGCAGTTATGAGTAGTTTTCAATTATTTGGAGATAATGGGTATAATGGAGTATATTGTGCTCCTTAGTTTTAGGGCCATTGTTTTGTATTGTTTTCTATTTAAGTTCAAAGAAAAGATGAAATAAAGGTGTCTAATTAATTATTTCAAACATATAATTTATTTCGAGAGTTTTATTGGTTTCTCTAAAATCAATACTTGGGAGGTCAGGGTTTTCTTGAATTAACTCATTATTCTTGCTTCTCTTTCTTATTTGAGTGTTCGCATCATGCTCACTTTTTGATATACTACTTGAATGAGATTATATGAATTCATTAAATCACAAAAAAAGGTATGTTGCTGCCATTATGAAAGGATTAAGAAACACCTAAACAATGTATAAACCTAACGATTTAAAGCAAGAGTAAATGATCGATTCAATAAAAAGAATTGATGCAATACATTTCTTATGTAATAGGTACTATATTGGATTTGAATATGAATTCGGATCAATCTCGATGCATGCTTTTCTACATGGGAGCATCCCAATCAACAACTTAAGAAGGAATGCCGGTGCCAATTTCATTACCCTTTACCATAAAAACTATAAAATGGTCATGCCTCCCCACCTTTTGGTCTACTGGTTATCCCCTATTTCTTTCGCGCTAGAAGCACGTTCAATTGTAGATCCCACACCTTGTACCCTCACCCAACCTTGTCTCACCCTTGTCGACTTGCTTTGACTCAAGCTCACTTTCAATAAGGTTTAAAGTGTTTGCAATGTCAATTCCTTTTGATGTACATCTCACCCAAAATATCAGGAAAGTATCTTTTTTGGGGGAACGTGGTCAACCGAAAATTATTATGTTCGCAATTCTTCATCCTCCTTTGTATAAAATGCTCTAATTTTCCATTCCCACATATGGTCCAAAAGTTGATTGGCAACAGATCGACACGAAGTGATTCATCATGCTCAAACATGAGTCGATTGTTCGTTTTATAGATCATCAAATTCCCACAAATGGAATGAAAAGTGGGTCCATGTAAATGATCGAGACCTCGCAAACAACAACGCTCCTTCCCCATATGGAGTTCGGAACCCAAAGGCAATCGTTGAGTGAACTGTATCTTCTTTGTGTTAGTTGACCTAAGCCGCACCCTGATTGCTGGGGTGGGGCTCGGCCTCCGAACCGTACGTGGGACGAGTTTCTGCCTCANTGGCAGATCGGCGCAAGGGTGTCAAGTGATCGAGTAATTTTGATAATTGTTAAGTGTTTCGGTAATTTGGCTATAACTTTGGCTACGGTTATTAGAATCACGATTATGACCACAATTCGGAAAGCTTGTTTCAGCGCGAACATTGTAGGCACCCAGCTTCGCTCGGTGTGTGCGGTTTTCGACCTCAAATTTCACTATTTTCTCTTTCGAATTGCTATTTTTAGTTAAATTTTGCTATTTTTGGTAATAGTTCGATTACATGTTTGGAGATTATTTTTAACTCAATTTGGGATAGATTTTTCGCAGACTACTTATTTTATTTCATATTTTAATTTGGCGTGATGTTTGAAATTTTGTCATTTTTGGTAAAATTTGAATTTTTGCTATAAAGTCCAGCTTGTGGACTTATTTTCATTATTGTTGGATATAATAAAGTTCTTTAAACTTCAAAGATATTTTTTCTGTGTTTTCGGTGTTAATCTTGTGCTTTTCCTTGTGAATTTATTAGTAAAAATAACCTGCAGAATAATCACTAAATTGCCCGGCGTTAGTACTTTACCCTTGAGACCATTCAAAGCAAAAGATAGAGGATCGGACTTTTTCCATTCAATTGACACGAGCTCTATCTTATAGAAGAGATTGTCAAGATAGTTTCATTGTACTTTTAAAGACAACAAAACCAGCTCTTAGATAAGCTATTGTACGATTAAGGCATCTATTTGATCTGACACAATTACTTGATTAGCGGTAGATGGGAAAGGAAAAATAATCCTTGCTCATAAATAGGCACCGTACGTAAAATTCAAGAATGTCACAACTTCCTCAAAATCTAAAGCATCACCGGTATCATCTCTTGTCCTCGAGTAGAAAAGCGGGGGCTCCGTTATGACATCATTTGCAACCCTTGCTTTCAAATCAGAAAGTGGAGTAGCCCTGTTTGAATTAAAGGGGAAGTTGTTGGAAGGTCTTTTAATTAGTTAAAAATCCAACCACTTATATAATTCATATCCTTTTCGCTTAAAACTTCAGTCCAAACGGGGAGATCACTAGTTGAAGTCTTGTTATATCTCCCATTAATGTGCTCCCGGCGGGGCGATTAAGGGGGTTAGATGAGTTTTGCAACCACGGATTTATTTGAAAAAGGAGTTGCTTTTATTTTGTAAAGTGTAAACAGAAACTCATTTTAATGAGATGAATTTCTATTTGTAAGATTTTCTTAGGTAAATCTATATAAAAATTATTTAATTCCTAGTTTTATCCCCTATAGAAAATTAGAAATAAAAAAAACTATAGTGAATTGAAAATTTTTTGATTTCGTATTCTTGGTTTTTTTTTAAAAAAATTCTGGGTTGTAATCAAGTTGCCTACGTAACTCGTGTTCTCACACCCAAAACCTATCTTCCAAAATAAATTGTTTAGTGAAAAATTATTAAGGCGACCTGTTGATGCATCTATACTATGATGAAAATCCGCAATTGAACAAATGAGATTAGGCTCCACTTTTATGTTTAAGTGAGTTTTAAAGTAACCACTACCAACTTCAACAGTTCATGCATTTTTCGAGCTCAAGGTACTAACACTACTAAAAAAAGAGCCTTCTCCAAGGGAATAATTTTCCCTCGATCACCAATGAATCATGGATCAGTGAAATATAACTATAAAATCAAGAAAGATGAGATTCATTACGTGAATTAATACTAATTCGTAAGCATAGGGTGGGGGAATTAGAAGGAAAGATAGATATAGTCTGCTATAGCTATTCATAAATAAAGATATAAAGAGAAGTTAAGAATTCGTAGTGTTTCAGTTCTCTTGCTTCGGAAAGTGAAAAGCAGAGGGAATTATGTCGTGTAATAACCCGTAGTCAGGAAGTTGAAGCTGCTCAAATGGTGTAAAATTTTGCTGATACACATTACTTGTACTTCCAGCTGCTCCGTAGTTGTACATGTGAGGGATCTGAAGTAACAGTTCTCGAGGAAATAAAGGTCCTTCTTGCAGTGATAATGATGGTGCAAGCATTGAAGGAGACAACATTCCGGGTACATTTCCTCGGAGAGTTGCCGGAACATGATGATTATGTTGTCCTTCGTATGTCGTGATGATGATTGAAGGATCTTGAAACGACCTCTCAATGCGTTTCTTAACCAAGCATTTTTGAGTCGTGCACCGGTAGTAGCTCCTGCAGTAGGATATAAGTTTGTTTCAGTCACAAGACAATTATTCCATGGTGTTTCAGGGCAAGAAAGGGAAACGAATGAAATACATGAAATATAGAGACTATATATTTAGGTTTTCATTCATCTTAAATTTCTCCATTATAATATCCTACCTAGACAGTTCAAGATTTCTTCCAGAGAATTACAATTCAGAGAAGTTTTAGAGTATGAAACCCTTGATTCACGCATTTGAAATTCTTAGATAGTCGCCAAAAATCCAGCTTACCCCTTTTCCTCATTATTTTGATCCATTTTTCCGGTGAGAGACCTTAACCCTATCAATAATATAGGGTCTCTCACAATTTTGAATTTAGATTTGAAAGAAATTTTTGTTAACGAAAAACTCTTGTAGAAAAAAAGAAATTTTTGTTATCGAAAAACTCGTGTAGAAAAAACCTCATTTCTTGGGGGTAAATTCACAGATCCTTATGTTGTATTTACAATGGACAAGAAGAGAACATTTTTGACTATCTAGAAGAGCATTCATACTACAAGTAAAATCAATTAAAACTAATAGAACCTTGGATAAGGGCTATTCTTCACGGCCTTCTGTCCATATTTTCTCCATCTATATCCATCTTCGAGATGATCTACCTCGCTCTTTGTCATGAAAGCAAATCGTGGCTGTTTTTGCTTCTTCTCCCCTTTCTTCTTCGTTATAGTCCTGAGATACATTTAAGCATCAAAGTTAAACATAGGTGATATACAAAATATTCGATATTAATGAGATTAGACCATAGAGTCGTTTTTACTCTAGCGATAACAGTGTCACAATAGTATTTCAACTTACTACAGAAGAAATTTCGCGCATTTTGATTCTTACAATTGGTGATAGAAAAGTAAATATAAACCTACTCTTTCTTAGAGGTGTCTTCTCCATCTTCCATTGCTTCTTTCATTGGGTTTTCTTTCTGATTCTTGCTCGAATCTTCATTGCCAACTGCCTCAGTAGAGGAGGAAGAGATAGAAGAATTAGGTGTAGCTGGAGTTTCACTACCACCCACATAATCTCCAGCTCCTACTACTACTGATTTCGGCTCATCCTTCACTCTAGAAAATGCCTCAGAAGACGACGTCCTCGACAAACCGAAAGCTCCAGCAAGTGTGTTGTTATCGTTTGATCCTTGCAAAATCTCGGTGAAGCTCATGTGTGGAGGATCAAGCATTTGTAGATTGTGAAATGAAGAATTTGCTGTAAGGGAAGCATCCTGAGTATATGCAGAAGAACTGCTGCCTGAGAACGTAAACCCGTTCATACCGGAGCCATAACGATCGTTGTAAAATGGTTGGTGGCAGTACAGATCTCTGTATTCTTCAGCCATGGATGGAGGAGGAGGAGGAGGAAGATCAGTAGAAGAAAATGAATAATAGGTTTGACAGGAGCTTCACTGTCTTTATTATATATTTGACAAGAGGATTTTGATTTTATAAAGCTGGGGACCCCACATTGTATTGAAGTTTGACAAATATGAGTTCATAAGAGAATGGTTTCATTTGTCACAAAACCTTTATTTGACAACATCTTCTGCGCTAATTTCTTTGTTTTGAAAAGTTGAATTATTCTGTTTTGGTAAAGAAATAGTGAAATATTAATATTTTCAAGAAACTTTTTGAAACTCAATAGATATTATAGCATCAGAATTTATTACAATTTAAAAATTATGTTTTTTTTGTAATTTATTGAAAAAATGTAGGTTGGATTATCAAAATAATCTAGATTACTTAAGTTTGTTCCGGTGGGTCAAAAAGTTTGATCTGGTTTGACATAATAACAAGCGATAAAAATAAATTCAATTATATACAAAATAAGGTTGGTTGAAGACATAATTTAAATAAACAGAAGTTTGCTAAAAAGAAATACAAATTGATATTGTGGTGAGTTGTTGAATGTATCTGTCATTAGAGACCACCAAAATCTAAGTTAAAACTTTCATTTTGGAAAAAGTAAAATATATATATGTGGATGTATTTTTAAAATTTGAAACTACCCACTTGTGCATTTTAATTAATAAATTTGATAAAGTTGAACGGACTCAATTGAATGTTTTGCATCGGTCACAACATTGGTCTAACATACAGACAACCTAGAATATAATTTGTTTATAAAAAATTTTAAATTGATTGTAGCAATTCACCAAAATCATTAGTTTAAGCCAAAATTACATACCATATTATAATAATTAAAACCTTAATTAGGTTTTGAAATGTGTGTGATTTTGAGGTATAAAGAACAAGTCGTTGGGAGATAGAGCAAAAGTCAACGATGACTAACAGTAAAGTCGCAAAGGTCCTTGTTTGAGCAGCAGTCAATGTTTCAAACTTGAGCTACTTGGACCGATCGGGCCATACACGCGTCCCCACTGGCACCGGCTTTTGACCATAGCCGACACATGACTAGCCACGTGCGAGGTTCCCTATGGCTCACCTGCATCCTTATGTAGCTGTCTTCCCTCCCGGGTACTTTCCCTGTCTACCTCAAGAATTATTTTCACGTTCTTGGGTTATCCTGCAAGCCAGATGGTCGTGTCGAGCCTTGGATTGGCCGATTAGAATCAAGTCGGCCAAAATTCTAATCTCTTTTTCTCACATCACATGTCTAGATATTCGAGTTTATGTCGAATGGACAAGATTAGAACCGACTAGTCTTAGACTTGAATTTTGTCAAGTCGGCGAAATTCTAATCTCATTTTCTCACATCAAATGTCTAGAAATTTTAGCTTAAGTGGAGTGGACATGATTCGAACCGACTAGTCTAGTGGTCCACCTAGCCAATTGACTTGCAGATATATTTTTGGTTATGTAAATTGCTAACAGTAACCAAATTTTTTTGTTGGTAACTAAATTTATTTAGTATATTTTGAATTGATCATTCTTCTTAAACTTTGTTGTTATTCACAATTCTATTATCGCATTTTTTAAATTTGACAAATGGAAAATTTGAGATAGTAGTCTAGTAGTTATTTGTCTTCGGAATTGTTACATCAATTTTTCTAGTCAAAATAATAAAAACGAATGAAATGATCAAATTAAAGCTCTGAAGCTGTGACCAAATTCGAAAAAAGGTATAAGTTGAGTGGCTATTGTAGAATAAAAATTAAGTTTTGATGATCAGTGCAAAATTTTGCTAAGAGTTTAGTGACATGTACTGTTTTTAAACTCATGTTATCCTAGAAAACTATCGGTAATCATTCTACGTGAATTTTACAAGTAATATATTCATAATTTTAACTCTATATTCTTGTAACATCCTAGAAAAGCATGATATTTAATGCATAATAAATTGCTCTCGAACCTCAAATGCATTTATTAAGCTCTTGTTTGATCTTATTTTTTCTTTAATTTATTTTCATCATACATTCTATAGAATCTACATGTTTATCAACTTTTTAATCACATATTTCATCAAATTTTATCAAAATTTACTAAAAATCTGATTTTTAGCTAAATTAAACGGGAGTATGCATACATCTAAGTTTGACCCGACTAATACGGTGGAACTTGATCTCTAAATTGTACATACACAAATTTTTCTTAGAAAAATCCAATTGAAGATCGAAAGAGCGCACAAGTTGACAATTAAAATGAAATATTTTGTATCTACACTGAAAATAAAATTCCTGTCAAGAAATGAAGCTACATATTAACCTTATGCTTTCGGCACCAAACCACACCTCAATAGGGTTGAATTGGTTTTTGGTTGCGTGGCATTTGAATTTAAACTCAAATTGCGGCAGTTTTTTTAACATTCATATTATCCCACGTATGTTACGTACTATACAACGTTATAAAAATGTTTAAAGGGACAAATAGAGTTAGGCAGAGTCTTTTAGTCCATAAAGTATCAGTGGACTACGGATTAGATTTTGACTTGACATGTACTGTTAGCGTGAAGCACACCTATCTACAAGAATCATGTTTCATCTACCCCCACCAATTACTCACACATCTGTGGGTAATTTTTTTTTCTTTTTTTTTTTTGAGGTGGACCCCGCACATGTGAGAGGGTGTAGGAGTTCTATGTACATTTGGCTTAATTCTATCTACAATACTCATTTTGCTGGACAGCATATCGGCTTAATTGTTTTATATTTGGTACGAATAAATGAAGTGCGTTATTAGAGTGAAGTACGTTGTAACAACTAGGGTTTGTTTGATAAAATTTTTAATGAATTTTAATAAAAGTTAATAAAATATATGATTAAATAGTTGATAATGTAAATCTCATCAAATGTGCGATTAAAATTACTTGTTCATTTTAACAACTTTTTAAGCTATACCAATTGCCTAATGTTTTACTACTAAGTAGAGGTGGGCAATACTCGATCGAACCCGTCAAAATCGTCCAAATCGAACCAACCTGATCGATTTGGATCGATTTTTTTTTTTTTACACGAGTTTGGTGGTTTGGTTGTGTAGGCGAGTTGAGTTGGGTCGGGTTATGGGTTAACTCATGAAAATCGAATAAACCCGCCCAACACAACCTAACTATATTTATGAACTTTACAAGTGATATGATGTTGATTGGACGAAATTGAGTCACTATATTTTTTCACACAACCTCTAAAAGCTATAATATTCAGAAAAATCTAGCTTAAAATGTCAATTCTTATTGGAAAAATTTTGTGCAATAATCGAAAAGTTTGAGGAAACCATACACAGATTATATACTACTAATTAATTATGCTCTATATACGCAAAAGCGATACACGAGAAGTCTTGAATATGGCACAAGACATAGAAACTCTTAGAATAATATTATGAGACATGGATGGAATGCATTTTACGAAAAATAGTATAAGCAAATACACATTCAACACAAAAACATTTTAATTGCCAAAAACATTTATTGGTTTCATATAATTTAATATCAATATGTCCATGTAACATTTTCAGGCATGAAGTGCTAAAATAATTCAGATTTTTTTATCATTACAACTATAGAGATCTAATATTATATAAGTCATGAGTCAATTATAAATTCGTCCAACTTGACCCGTCTACTTTAATCTTTGTTGACAAATTATTCCAAACCAACCAACCCAATCCAACCCGACCAATACTTGATTGGGTTGGGTTGGGTTTCAACTTTTACACCGGTTGAGTTGTGTTAAATTATGATCAAACCGATCGTGTAGGATTGAATTTGGGTTGAGGCAAAAATCGACATAACCCAACTCAACGCATATCCACACTAGGACTACCAAAAAAAAAATTTGAAAGCAAATAAAACACACAATTAAGAGAGCTTCTCTATCAATACAACTCCACTATTACAATTAAGTATTATAATTTGTTTCTGAACTAACATCTATCATTTTTCCAGATCTATACAGAAAATACTCGTTTTAATGTTCTTTATATACGAACAAATATTTGGACAATATACTTGTGCAAATGACCTAAAATACAGTTATATATAGTAAAAATCTCACATGCGAGCTTCTGGATGTCTACTAATATCCGATTTTCACTAATCGAAGAAATGTTTTGTTTTTCTTTTAATTTTAGTTGTTTTCGTAATAAAATATAATACAATGTCTGACCGTAGAAGTGGAGTGTGAATTGTTTAATGAAGGAAGAGTCTTGTGGTGGAATCTTGTTAAATATCTTGAATAATTAAATAATTAAACTCTCTTTTCCATAAAGATATCTGGTTGAATGGCTCTAATGGTTTGATTAATCAATATTTTTTTCACTTAATCATAATTATTGGTTCATTTAGTCAGGTCATATTACATGACATTATTCCTACTTTATTGAATTACTAACCAACAAAATTAGGCATCAAATCACCAATCAATGGGCTTTGTTTGCTGAGTTTTAGAAAGATTAAATCAAGGGTTCACCTACACTAATTGACAACCACCAAATTTAGATAACATACCAAACGTTCTTTTTTCTTGTATTGTAAATAATTTTATGAAACAAATATTTCCCAGTTTTGAATTATGCGAAAACAAATTTGAAACTAGAACGAGCGTACGTGTACATGGGGGTGACGTCGAAAATCGTCTCTCTAACTGTGGCGGCCTACTTGATAATTCATAGTAAAACACTTGACGTTACAGTAGCATGTGAGAGAAAGTACAATCACGAAAAATAGGGTAATTGAATTTTAATTGAGACAGAAATTGAGTACAATATAATTACTAAAACAATTATCTCAAGTGAACTATCCTTCCAAAATCTACACAAGAAAGCATTAGCTTGACATGAGCTATTGCTTACCATAAGTTATGACCTTCACAGTATGATCATCCATCGTCAAGAGTTACAATTTTTAGCTTGGCATCGTGTGAAATATCTAAATTAGACGATGTGACATAACCGCTCAAAACTTGGTCCACACGTGCGAGTATGAGATAAAAGACTCCACACAAATGCTTAAGATGATTTATATGTAGATTCATCTAAATAGGCATGTTGGGATTGCTTCTGCTCCTGTTTTTTGGAAAAGAAAATTTGGATCAACTTTCTTTTAAATCTTTTTTAACAACAAAATATTTCTAAAATTTATCCAAAAACTTCTTAATTTTAGAAATTGCTTTTAATTTTTTAGAAGTCCTGCCAAATAGATCCTTATTAAATGTAAAAATAATACTTAGACAAGGGAAAAATGAAAATTTTGATAATCATGTAAACATTAGAAATTCAGTTCTATTTTATGACGCACAAAGTATACTCTTGTGCGTCATGCGTGTATCAATAAAAGTGTTAAAACTTTTCAATTATGTTCTATTATTAATCAAAACACACAGATTCAGGTAAATTATATAGTAATCAATTTCAGAATTAGGTAAAACAAGGAATTTAACAGTGAAAAAATTAACCTGCTTATAAGTCAAATAATCGCTTTTGATAGTATGGATATATTAAGATACGAAAAATACCTAAAAGGATTGGACTTTTGAATGTTTATGGAATAAAGAAATAGCATGAGATTATTGACCTAGTTCAATTGGGACCATTTACATGTGACATAAATTATGGTATTTTGGCATTGTTATAGGAAGTCCTTATCAATCAGGCAGGTTATCGGTTAGGTAAGAATGTTAAGTGAGACGAATTGTTTAAGTGGAGCGAGTCGTTTATTGGTTTTAAGTGGAGCGAGTCGTTTATTGGTTTAGCTAAACCTAGAAATGAGCAAAGCTAGCTCAATTTGCAATGTCGAGCAGCGGAAATTTTGGGCTAGCCGACAAGATTTGGCTCACAAGCTCGTCGTCTCGTCAATTGTTCGTAAGTCAAATCATAATTAGTGAGTAAAAATATAAATTTCAATAAAAAAAAAATATTTGAAGGGCTGAATTGAGACTTTTTGGAAAATGAGTTAGCTCGACTCGAATCGTCCCCCACATGCAACCACGAGCTGGCTTGCGTGGTGGGCCAAACCAAGCTCAATAGTGGGTAAGTCGCTCGGCTGGGATGGACCCTTTTGATATCTCTACTATTAGGTGTGTGTGCTGAAAAAATTAAAGATTCTTTAGATGTTTACATTTTTTCAAAATTACAAGAAAATTCTTAATAAAATACAGTCTAAATTATTTAAAAGGCTCTTTCCATATTTAGCCTTGTTTGGTTATCAAAATTTTAATTTTAATTCAAGTCAAAATCAATAATCAATTTTAACCACATATTTTATGGGTCTCACAACTTTTTAAATGTACATTTTATCAACTTTTATAAAAATTTATTAAAAATCTGATTTTAATCTCCAGTCGGGCTTATTATATCATATGATGCAAATTAGACGTTTGCAAAAAGGCACGTACATTAAGTCAAAGGAAGACTGGTTCAAAGGTTTCAATTTCGCAATTTGTTAGTTGCCTTGGGTACATTTACAATTATTTTTATGGAGATTGGACTGAAGAAAGAATGTCACTTTATTAATGATCAAATTGACTATTAACTTTTTTCTATTCATGAAGATTTTATCATTGTCAATTCAAAGCAACTGGATCATAAGCGATCGCAACATGAACCCCTCTTGCTAATTACACTAACTAATTAAGCAACCCATGTTAGGTTTTTTTTTTTAAAAAAAAAATTCCAAATTAGGTTAGATTTTTGAAAAAATATTTTTTCTTTTTTTCAACGTGTTTTTATTGAGAAAATGTTGTTTCCTTTATTCCACGTGATTTTTTTATCTTGTTTCCATCTTTCCATTTATGATATCTTGATCCGTTTTATTTCCCAACAATCCAAACTTGAGACGGATTGAAAATTTTGAAATACTTACTTTGTTTATTTTCGCTCTAGGGTTCATTGAATTTGCTCTAGCGAGTATTTTCTTGTGATCTTGGTTGATGACAATCATATACACAACTAAAACAAAAGTTGACATAAAATCGACTTAAAATTATCAGCAATTAATTCAATTAAGAACTATATAAGTGCGAAACTTACACTTATCATAGACCGAATTGGTCCAAACCAGTAACATAATCTATTGAATACTTGAATCACTGTCAAATTCTTAAATCTCTAATTTATAATATTTAAATCTGAGTTGTTTAAGTTAGTGATCTATTAAAACTTAAATAAACTGAGAAACCATTCAAGAAAGGTTTTCATCTATCTGCTCCACTTGGAATGTTTTGAGTTTGTCAACTTTTTCAGTTTTAAAACACCATTATTTTATAATTCATTCCACAAACTTATAATAAAAAAGCAAAGCAATATATTCTTCATATTGGCTTAGTTTGAAACTGAATTAATCTTCTAATGTGAAAAGCACTCGTGTGAGATTCTGTCAGAAATTATTGACCTGCATTCTTATTTAACCATTCTTTGTGCAAGATGTTTTAATAAACCCTTGCCACCATTTGTGATGTGGTGCAAATCGGTTGGGCTAGATTGGCACGATCCAATTTCGAAGACATTCATATCAGCTATTTTGACCCCCACAAGTCTAAAATTATCTCGTCCTCGTACACATTGTTATATAGTCCGTGGAAGGACTCATTTATCATGTAGCGGCCAAGTTGTCTCGACTAATATTGTCTGTTGTTGAATTTGTCAACGTCGAGTCACCCTTGATCCAACACGTGTAAAATTATCTCGACATCGCAGGGCTGATGGCCCATCGGCACAATTGCCATAGAGCTTAGCACAGCCCTGATTGTAGAGGAAGTCCCATGGACCTGACCCGACAAATTTTATACCTCTACTCTCGAGTCAGTTCAGCCATGATTGAAATGGTTGCTTTAGTAAAGAAAAAAAGAATACCTTTCGTCGCCTGATTATTAGTTTATTCTGTTCATGGATCATGATTTAGCACAATATTAAGAAAAGTTATAGGCAATCATTCTTTGAAGAATCTATAAAATAGGAGGGGTTGACGGGGTCATATAGCAATGTTTTCCTTCCTTAGTTATTCTTTAGTATCTTTTCAGTAATTGTGTTAGTTCATCGGTCAAGGTCATTGAAAGACTCCTCCCCTAATCTAACACACACACACACACACACAGAGAGAGAGAGAGAGAGAGAGAGAGAGAGAGAGAGAGATTGTGGTGGGTGGGTTCAGTTGAGCAAAATGAGACATGTAAAGATAACAACCTGAAAAGAAAGGTGTGAGACCAGAGCATATAAAGAGGGAAAACACTACTTTGCCACCTTAGATGACTAGTACTTTTGACATTTTTTTTGTCATTTTATGTGTGTATTGTCTATTATATCCTTATTTGTATATCTTAATTATTTTCCGCAATTTTTTTTATAAAATTGGTATCAGAGCCTAGTAACGAAACTGAAGAAATTTTTTTAAAAATGAACAGAAAAGAAAAATTAATTTTAAAAAAATTACAAAATATTAATATATTAACTAATACTAATCGAATTAAATTACAAGAATTAGCAACAAATTTAAATCTCTAAGTGAAGAAATAAAACAAATAAATCATTCTCAACAATTAGTTGAAATAAAATATAAAGCATTAAAAATTTTGGTAGATGAATTTCCCGAATATGAAGAAGAAGATATTATAATAAATCAATTTTTAGAACAATATGATAATTATGCTCAACCTTTAGGAAATACAGATATTTTAAATCAAGATGTCATAACTCATATAAAAAATATGAAATCAAATTTAGAAATTGTTAATAACAATATTAAGATAGGACCTAAAATCATATATAAACAAATTGAATCAAAATTTAAAGAATTAAAACATAAAAATGATTCTTATGTCTCAATTGAACCACCCTTACCGGCATATGTTATAGAAGAATTGGAAACCAAATTCTTTGAAACTACTGGAGAAGAATTAGAAGCTTATAAACAGAGCTTAGAATAATTAGTTATTCAAACTGAAAATATATATATATGATCCTCTACATAAAGAAGAGACAACTGAAATAAAAAATGAATATATATGATCATCTACATAAAGAAGAGACTACTGAAATAAAAAATGAATTTAAATTATTTTTGCACTTTTTCTTCTTTTTTATTTAAATGCAACCTTACACAATATTCAATTTTAAGAAATAAAAATTTATAAAATTCAAATTTCCCTCGTTATATAAACCTACTAATAATAAATTTAAGTCAAAGAAAATATCAATTTCTACAATAAAACATTATAATCATTTTACATAATCCAAAATTATTCCGTGGGTCTAGCCTCTATTCTCAATCACGCTTCTAGTCTCGTTCAACCATTTTTTGCATGCCACGAAACTATTGAAGAATTGGGGATTTTGATTGATTTGGTAAGATAGTTTGAAAAGAATAAAAACAGGTTTATTTTGATCAATCTTAATCTTAGATAAGGTGCCAATGAAACAATTAAGACGTGCAAGTCATCTTCCTTCTCGTTCATCATGTCATCAACAAAGCAAATCACACACCGTGTCCTTCTAAAAAAATTAGTGCAGGTTCAAAACATGCCATGTACTAATCTTTTCCACTACCAAGTAGAGTAAATATGCAAAAAACTGAAGAGAAAAAGGTTGTGCACACCAGAAACCTGTTTAATTTATGAAATAAGTGTATCATGGAGATTTTATCATGTACAGAAAGTTCCCGGTACTGTATCACCATCTAATAATATAAATGAACTCTTGAGTATGTCGTATGAATACCTTCTCGACACTCCGTTTCATTCATGTGACATGTAACAAAGGCAAGATATCATATCTTTTGCAATCAAATCTAGTAGATGCCACCAAATATTGACCTTTTTGGCAAATCCACCCAAATTTACTAGTTCGTATTTACATGGAAAAGAGTACTCATACCAACATTTACAACTACCCTATTTAACGAAGCAGCCATGATATAATAATGAATAATTTCCCATGTACAGAAAGATTCCCACTAGAATTCACCAGAATACTCACAATGCGCGGGCCCCACAATGTATTTAAAAATATAAAAAAATATGTGGGCCCCACCCCATGTGTGTGTTCTGTTGGTTTTGCTTCTGTACATGAAGCTTTCAGAAATAGTCTACTATATTCAATGTGATAAAGAACTCTAGCATGAAATTCTGGACCTCGACTAGACAATACAATGAACAAAATTTTATCTTGTTTTTCATCTTGTACTATCCAATTCTCTCTAGTAAACATAAGACAAGTGCAATTCCTAACCAATCTAGCCATTTCACAGATGTTACGCCAAAATTTTTAGTAGATGAATGTCTACACCGGTTTAAAACCTGGACTGGCCCTCTATCATAAAGTAATTGATTAAACCTTTAAGATGCAAAGATTGCCAAGCTTCCCTATCAGTTTCTGGAGGGACCTGAGTAAAAGAGATTGTTTCTTTCCTACAAATGCCCATGATTGGAGCTTCTAACTGCTTTTTGTCATTGTTGAATATGAGACAAAATAGTTTGCGGATACCATGAATAATGTAATTGTTTGCTTAAATTTGAAGACCCCCGTCGAAAATCAGTGATGACTTTCCATGAGATCAACAAGGGTAATCTTTCCACAGTTGCCATTATCCAACCGATCAAACTGTTTACAGATCTGTAAGATGTCTTTCTCCGAAACCATACCAAATCCTTGAGCTTGTAAATAACGTACTCTGACTTACTGCCATATACCCAGCGGAAGGAAAACCAAATCAAAAAAATAAAATAAAAAAAATTAATGCAATTCTTTTGAAGAAATTTACAATATATTCAGCATCTCAACAAATTTATAACACATTTCACAGTGAACCATTTGAAAGTAGAAGGAAATTTAATGTGATCTAAACACCATAAAGTAATTCAATTTTGTAATACCTAAACTTAATTAACATAATCCAAGAGTATAAAATGAACCTGAACTTGAGGCTCATTTAATGATTCCTTCAATAATGTGAAGGGCTCGGACCTAATGAAAAACGAACAAGAACAGAACATCTATAGCAAATCCCAAGTGACTGACTTGATCAAACTCTTCATTTACCAGAACTTGATAAGTTCCCCTGGAGAACATTCTCTTACACAAACCAACCATGTTTCATCCAACAAGTAAATTGCCGCACTTCCAATGAACAAATGACATAATTTTAACAACTAAAAGGAATATGCAGTTCACTATACTGGGATGTCATAGTTAAACATGAGCATGGGTCTGGTGGTTTAGTTACCAATTAGTCTTCGAACACCAAATTAACATGCAGTTGAGTCTCAAAATATTGATAATGTAGGGAGATGACAAATTATTGGTAAGAGCAATCGATTATATAGACACAATAAGTTAACACTTATATTTAGATGGACTTCTACACTAATACCTTTAGTTACCATCTTAGTTATAGGATTAACGAAGTCAATCCTTCGTTCCATAGCCCGAGGTTATTAAATGCCTTTTGGATTCTTTGGTCGGATTCATCAACTCTGCTGTATGTTTGTCTCTAACTCCATTAAATAGTCTTACTTGTCACCCTTGGAATATACCGTATTTTGTTTGACATAACCTTTGTATTGTAATGTCTTTTACCAATAACTAGAAAATCTTAGATTGCCTTTTTGAACCAAATTAGTATACTTCGTTGTGCTTGCTTCAATTATTTATGTTCTGATATTTCAAATGGAAAAGGAGATCATAAACTCCCAAACTGTTACCAACACAAGATTCAATGTCCTGTACCAAGCCTAGTTAATGATAATCATATTGTGTCAATCCTTTCCATTTTCATATTGATCAAGTACAAGTGATCTACCAAGTCTAAATGTCTTATTTATAGTTCGTATCATCCCTCAAAGTGATATAAAATATTAGGTGTTACATGGCATGAACTGAGTTGATTCTAACAAAATTTCAGAAATTATTGCATACTCAATATCCATTATTAGATTGTATCTAAGAACTTGTCAGAAAAGCATATTTAAAAATTTTGGAGGTTGAGTATAAATATATCGCCTTGAAATCCATATCACATCAGCTATGTCAAACAAAACTCTGGAAAATGAATGCATACATAGTACAATTTGAAGTGTCACGATCCTTTAGAGCTTAAATGACTCAAATGAAGTAAATAGAATAAACATACTCTTTGAAAGTTAATTAGATTGAACAAAGTTATTTACCTCACAAAACCATTATTATCAATGTCGGCAGCAAGAAACTGCGCAACAGTCATATCCTGACCGAGCACCCACTTGGTCATTCTCCTATGTCGTTTGTCAACCCTTGCTTCAGCCAAATAAAGAAATGCCCGAGCTACGGCAAGTGTCGATAGAAGCAACCAAATGGAGGCGAAAATTCGACCAGGCAAAGAAGTAAATGCCCTGTCTCCATATCCAACAGTAGTAACAGACATGACTGACAAGTAGAATGAATCAACCAGATTTAACCTCTCGACAAAATGCAAAACAGCAATTCCAAGTCCAATACAAACAACCACAACTCCCAATGCCAATGCCACCTTCATCCGAATCCTCATTCTTCCCTTCTTCACGTCAATTATATAAGACCTAGGGTCGTGTGATCCCCTACCCTTAATAGTCCTCAAAAGATAATTTTCTTGCAAATCAAGCATATAACTAACCATTCCAGACAGCAAAATATCAATAAAACCAAATCCCACAAGCACAAACATGACGGAAAACAACTTGGTTGCAGTACTATCAGGAGTTATATCACCATATCCAATTGTACACATAGTGACAATGCAAAAATACAAACCGTCAACCACAGTATGAGTCCCAGTGCCCTTAATATCATCCCTATTAAAAGAATATATAAACACACCAAGACTCAAGTATATGATCAAGAGCGCGACAGCTTGTCTTACAATTGGTGTTTTGCCAAACTGGGGTGGCTTCGACACTGGCAAATGATGGAATTCATTGATGAAAGCCAAGGCTGGTGCAGTCTTGCACCTGTGGAGATTACTCTTGGGCATTGAGTAGTTAGGATCAAACAACCAAGAATGCCGGATTCCCACATCAAGATTGGATATTTGCGGATCAAGATTAAATCTTTCATCATCAAGATTGGACTTTGTAGGCTTAGGAGAGGACACACTTAATGTTAATGCATCAAGAAGGTTTGAAGAGGAAGAGTCTTTCAAAGGGGAAGATGACAATAAAGGGGATCCAAAAATGAATCTATCTTTCAGTTCTTTTGATGGGGTGAGGGGTAAAGGCGGGATGGTGATTTCATTGTTTTCAGGTAAAGGGGCAAGGGAGAACGGCGGTGGTGGTGAAGGTTGAGACCTCCTGGGATTTATATAAGGGAGGAGTGGCTCTTTTTCCATCTGGTTTGACGGGAAATCAATTTTGGCTAGGCCGGAATATCGGGAAACCGGGTGAGAGCGGTGGTGGTGAAAGGCAGTTTCTGATACAAAGAGACGTGTTCCGTTCGATGGAATTGAGGAAGCATGCATTAAAGAAAGAAATATAAGGGGACGTTTGGCAGTGTAGAAAAGAGGAAATAGATAAAAAGTTTGGGAAACAAAATGAGGAATTTTGGAAAAGAATAATACCATTTGTATATAATGAAATTATATAATAGTTTACGGATGATGTGTCAAAATTGTCTAAGCCTCCGTTTGGTATACATTAATATTTTTATTTTCATTCTTCTACTTATTTTCAACCACACATTCTTCAATAAAATAATATTTTCTATCACATCAATAACTTTTCCTTCTTTTTTAACCACATATTCTCCATCCATCACATCAAAAAAATGCATTCTTCTACTCAAAATGTGTACCAAACGGGGCCTAATCATTCAATAAAAGCAAAATTCATTTTAAAATTGAATCTCACCATTCAATCCAACTTTTTATGTTCAAGCCTATTAGTCCAATTTCAAAATTATCCACTCTCTTAGAAAATAAAATAAATATGTAAATCCCACCTTAAACGGGGATCTCGTCCCGCCCACTGCCATCCTTGTAAAATGGGAGGGGACGTTGGGCCAGTTTTAAGAGAGGGGTTGGAGGCAAAGAAGCTTGGGAATTCGAGGTTAATGCCCGTCGATAGATGTCAACGACCACGGGGATTGGATGCAAAGTGACAAGGTAGTTAAAACGGGTTTGATTTGAAAGGAATAGAGAGCAAGAAAAAATAATTAGTAAAGGATTTTACGATTTTTATAACATTTGAAAGGATGAGACCCTTTCATAGCGTACTTGTGCTCTGGGTCTCTTTAAATGAAGTCATCAAGTTGTCGCATTTTATTTCTTGTTAGTGAAGTTAAAAAGCTAGGTTATTTTATCTTGAAGTTGAAGGTGCAACCCAAACTATATCACATTACACTATCACCTCAAGTTGACTCTTTTTAACCCGCTTCGAAATGTCACCATTAACTCACAATAAATTTTAAACATCCACCCGAAATACACTCACTTTGAATCTTACTTTGAAAGAAATTATCCAAATGTTATTGAGTCATTTTCAAATAACAATAATAGGTCCATCCATTTCAAACATGCTCATTAATTTGGACTTTTGTTCGGTTCCTCTCCCATGTTTTTCTTTCCAATTTCACCTGCGGTATGATGATTTATTTTTCTTGGAAAATGATCTTGTACGTAATTATTTACATTATATTTTAAATAACGATGTAGTATTAAAATGTAAGTGAGAAAGTTATTTGATTGATGAGTCTTAATCCAATTAAAATATCGTCACATCATCTATTGGTAAACCATTATATAAGTTATTATGTACATATAGTCATAACATTTTTGTTAAAAGGTGATGCCAAAAAAATGTAATTCTATTTCTTTTCTTTTATTAACCGTCTGCTTTAATCTAATTCGACATGCTAACTACCCAATGGATGCAGTGTGATAAGTGTATTTTTAACACTTATTCGAAACTTGAAATGATATGATATTATTGTTCTTTCGTCAAAAATACGACCTAAATTATGTCTTATTGCGTTTTGTAGGAAGAAATCATTGTTCAACGAAGAAATGAAGAAAAGAAGCAAAAATGGTGAAAGACGGGGACTAAAATGCAAAGAATCAAAACTTAGCTCGGAACAAGAAATGAGAGTCGGGAGCGCGAGGATTCAATTGAACACGAAGAAATGAGCAAGGAATGGAAAGAAGTAGAAAAAGAAGAAAAAAANTATTTTTATTTTCATTCTTCTACTTATTTTCAACCACACATTCTTCAATAAAATAATATTTTCTATCACATCAATAACTTTTCCTTCTTTTTTAACCACATATTCTCCATCCATCACATCAAAAAAATGCATTCTTCTACTCAAAATGTGTACCAAACGGGGCCTAATCATTCAATAAAAGCAAAATTCATTTTAAAATTGAATCTCACCATTCAATCCAACTTTTTATGTTCAAGCCTATTAGTCCAATTTCAAAATTATCCACTCTCTTAGAAAATAAAATAAATATGTAAATCCCACCTTAAACGGGGATCTCGTCCCGCCCACTGCCATCCTTGTAAAATGGGAGGGGACGTTGGGCCAGTTTTAAGAGAGGGGTTGGAGGCAAAGAAGCTTGGGAATTCGAGGTTAATGCCCGTCGATAGATGTCAACGACCACGGGGATTGGATGCAAAGTGACAAGGTAGTTAAAACGGGTTTGATTTGAAAGGAATAGAGAGCAAGAAAAAATAATTAGTAAAGGATTTTACGATTTTTATAACATTTGAAAGGATGAGACCCTTTCATAGCGTACTTGTGCTCTGGGTCTCTTTAAATGAAGTCATCAAGTTGTCGCATTTTATTTCTTGTTAGTGAAGTTAAAAAGCTAGGTTATTTTATCTTGAAGTTGAAGGTGCAACCCAAACTATATCACATTACACTATCACCTCAAGTTGACTCTTTTTAACCCGCTTCGAAATGTCACCATTAACTCACAATAAATTTTAAACATCCACCCGAAATACACTCACTTTGAATCTTACTTTGAAAGAAATTATCCAAATGTTATTGAGTCATTTTCAAATAACAATAATAGGTCCATCCATTTCAAACATGCTCATTAATTTGGACTTTTGTTCGGTTCCTCTCCCATGTTTTTCTTTCCAATTTCACCTGCGGTATGATGATTTATTTTTCTTGGAAAATGATCTTGTACGTAATTATTTACATTATATTTTAAATAACGATGTAGTATTAAAATGTAAGTGAGAAAGTTATTGGATTAAGACTCATCAATCAAATAACTTTCTCACTTACATTTTAATACTACATCGTTATTTAAAATATAATGTAAATAATTACGTACAAGATCATTTTCCAAGAAAAATAAATCATCATACCGCAGGTGAAATTGGAAAGAAAAACATGGGAGAGGAACCGAACAAAAGTCCAAATTAATGAGCATGTTTGAAATGGATGGACCTATTATTGTTATTTGAAAATGACTCAATAACATTTGGATAATTTCTTTCAAAGTAAGATTCAAAGTGAGTGTATTTCGGGTGGATGTTTAAAATTTATTGTGAGTTAATGGTGACATTTCGAAGCGGGTTAAAAAGAGTCAACTTGAGGTGATAGTGTAATGTG
>CAIGRB010013529.1:32689-43846 GCA_903798255.1 Fraxinus quadrangulata
TAAATGGGTCACATATTGTTTTGTAGAGTTATGGTTCGAAGCAATTGTTGGAGTTGGCACAATTGTCGAAATCGGAGCAGTTGTAAGAAAAAATCGATGGTTGAACGGTCACCAGAATATTCACGAGCATATGAGCAGTCATTGGAATACTCGCCGAAATTAGAGCAGTCGCCGAAATCGGAGCTGTCGTTGGAACTGTCGCTGGAACGATCGTCGGAACGACAATGGTGGTGGAGGTGAGGTGAGTTAATCATATATATATGTCAAATATCTGATTTTTGAAATTTAAAAGTTATTTTTCTTATTTTTAAAATAGTGTATATTTAAAGTAGAATTTATGAATTTTTTCCATAATACTAAGCCCTGTTTGTAGTAGAATAATATCAATAGATTTTGATAAATGTCCGACTGAAAAGTTAGTGTAATTTAAATTAATGGTTGACTTTAAACTAGGTCACTAGTTAATAACTTTTAATTAATTTTATACTTTTCTTCTAATCAATCAGTGCTTAAATAAAAGCATTTCCACTCAACCACAACCAAGATAGATTTTCTACTTGTTTACTTACATTTTTTTTAACATTTCCAGTCATAAAAACAAGATATAACCCGAGTTTGGGAGAGATTAAAACTAAACTTTTAGCAAATTTCGATACAAATTAATGAAATGTGCGATTACCTATATAACATGTTAAAATTAATTTGAATTTTAACTTAGATTTTAATCATTTTTTTAACTGTAGCAAACAGGGAATATTATACAGAAAGGAAGAATAAACACGGGGGATATATTCACTTCAGCTTGTAGGCAAAAAGTAGGAGATTTTAAGCAAACGGTGGTAGAAGCAAGAAATGACAAAATCCAGTCTGGACTAACATCCAATTAGCACGCACGTTCCTACGTTACATTAACTGTTAATAAATACATAAAGTACATCAGCCACTCAAATCCACTTTGAACATCATAAAAATAAAATTATCCAACGTTGTGTATGGCATGAAAAGGCCACTTTCACACTCGTTCCAAGACCCTGGAAAACCGAGATGTGGTAAGATTAGTAGTTTTGCCATAACTGTTGGGACTGCTTAGGTTGTCCTTGAGAGCCCTCAAGCGAACCGTCTCTTGGATTTGGCTGCTGGTGATCCTGAGAGATCCCTGTCTGAGAATGGTAGAAATTTGGGTAACCAAGAGCTCCATAATTTTGTGATGGGTGCTGGCCTTGCCTAAATCCACCAGATTGCTGATTTTGCCCCTGATAATTGTAATACGTGCTGGCTGGGACGGCTGATACTGTTCTGGAATTAGGCCCGTGAAGCCACATAGGCGAGTTCTCGTTCTAAGGTAATGGACAAGAAAAAATATACATAAATGAAGGAGAAATGAAAGAAACAATTACAAAATAACTTCAGGATCAGATGAAGACTACAATATGTGAAATCAAAGTCTTATGGCAGCACAACTTAATTACAGCCAATTTTAAGGTTAACATTGTCTAATTAAGTACATGGCCCGAAATTTAGTGAGAACATGGTTTAATTTGTTATCTAACACATAATTCTCGTAGAGTAGCATGAATGAGAAACTAATTTTCATTGGGGAAGAGAAGGAATACAACAGAATGTCAAAAGAATGTGAAGAATCATATTTAGCACCACAGAACAGAAAAATTACCTGCTGAAGAGAGATCAAATGACTACTGTCCTTGTACTGAGAACTCAAAACATCATCATAGCTCAAGTTTGTTCCAGAAGGGGCAGCAGGAGGATTCATAAGGAAGTTCCCAGGAATCGTTGTTGTACTTCCAAAGCCACCATATCCAGAAGCAACAGCAGCAGACTGAGGCAAACTACTCACTGAAACGCTGTTTTTATACTGAGGAAGTACTGCTGCCAAAGATTGATGGTACGTATTGTTGCCAGCAAATTGTTGTTGGAAAGCAGAAGGCATGTATGTATAACTCTGAGGCAAGAAAGGATAACTAATCATGTTGGCAAATGGTCCTAATGGGAGAGAAGGCTGAGAATATGGATGTACAGGAAGGTGTTGAGGCAGAGGAGGTCCTGTGGCAACACTGGTTCCAGAGAGGGATTGTGGTGTAGGCTGTGTTGATGGAAAACTAGAAGTCTTCAAAGCCTGCAGGGAAATAATAACTTGATTAGTTCGGGTCTGAGATTAGGTTGTGCACTAATACACAATCTCTAGCCTTTTACTTCTGTATCATAATGGCACAGTTGTCATGCATACCAACACATTCTCCTATTAGTTTCCCACTCCAACCCCACCCCCCACCCCAACACCAAAAAGATAAATAAAATAAAATAAAACAACCTCTTACCCAAAAATGGAGAAAACCCATCCTGCCACTCGTAGTCGAACCGTCGTCGATCAAGCCATCGTTGTTTGGGCCACCTTCGTTCACTTCATCTCCACCTTTCTTAGACTCCCTCTTTTCTCTCCGCATCCCCACCTAAACCTTCTACCCGCTTCTCTTCCCTCCCATCAAGAATTATTACGTCACAGCAATTTCCTTTCAGTACCATCCAATTGGAAAATTCCAAACGGGAGCATACCACAACCGCATGTTTAGAGCCGGAACCAGATATTTGAACCTCGCTGCTACTCAATTTCCTGGTGAGGCAAGCGAGGCGGGTGGCTATGGCAAGTGGCGACGGGGAGTTTGTGAAAGAGACCCAGATTTCCTTTTTTCTTTAATTTATTTTTATATTAAAATTATCATTTTACCCTTGGCTCATTTGATCAAAATTATTAATTTTTTATTTTTTATTTTTGGGGCCAATGGATGATTTTTGGAGTTAAACTAATGGAATTGGACTTGAGCTGCGAATTTTTTAAATGTTTGGTACCTACGATGATACAAATAAAAGGTTTGGGTTATCTGCTGTTAAATGAAAAGTTTGGTACTTTGACTGCAATTCTCCCGTATATTAATGGAAAACTAAGTATTTAACGATAAATACACTGTCATTTTACAGTGTATAACTGTATATAATTTTTCTTAAAGTAATGAAACGATTATCCTTAAAAGAAAGAATATTTTCAAGTAAGCAGCACTGTAGTGTTGCATTCGGTATATTCTATCAACACTCTCAACTTCAAAGACATCGCATTCCTTATTATTGAAAAAGATATGGGACAAGCGTGCATTAATGGTAGTTTACCGTTTTGTAGATGAGCTGTAAAAGAGTCAGATGAAATGGGCTCCTGGCCGCAGTCTTTATTGACTTCACATATTCTGATTGGGTTGCCACCACATTGTGGTGGTTCAAGAGACAAACCACCACGACGGAGTCCGGTTGTGGTGGTTCAAGTGATATAGTTTAAACATGTTTTGTAAATCCATTCTAAATTTACGAATTAATATGTTACGTCATCGATCTTTAGTATAATATTAATATAGATGCTCATTAAATCATTTCTCATCAGTTATATATAAGTTTGTCGATTCTAATTTAACTCAATTCAATTATTGTTGATAATATGACCCGGAGATTAGCGTTAGAATACAAATGATTGGAGCTCGCACCAACCCTTTATTACCAGGTTGAGACTGTGACCAAAATTTAGATTTACATTATTTTAATACGGCAAAAGACAAACTTTTTGAACCCTTTACCATTTTTTTTAGTGGCTTTGCACAATGCCAAAGTCTCAATATAAATAAAAAGATTCATTGGAATTTGGAAATATTTTTAAAGCAGCGGGGAATAACTTTTTTTTTGGGATACCCCAATCTTTAAAAATCAATTGTTTAAACCAATACATTATAGTTGAAACTACGTTTAGGCCTCTTTTTAAAGTCTAAATTTATAGATATCAAATTTCAAATTGTTAAAGAAAGAGTTCAAAATGGTCAAGTTTCTATAAAAACATATTAGGACAAACTCCATGATTACTAATCCGCTTACTAAAGGAATACCATCCAAGATCTTTCATGAGCATACTGTGCATCTTTTGATTAAATGATGGTTTAGTGAGAGTTTATATTTGTATGTTGTCTATTTTAGACACATAATTTTATCCATGGACATTTAATTTATTTCAGAAATAAAATATTTAATTCAGTTTCATTCTGATTAAAATTTTTGTTTGATCTCATTAAAGAATATGTTTGAATCACATTACATGTAATTTTCATGCTACATGTCTATATTTGATCTATCTCATTTGATTGTGTTGATATACGTGATCATTGATGGTTTACTTATTATGCTTGTAACAAAGATTGCTTTGATCCTATATTGACATAATTGATAGACGAATATGTTAGAGATACTTTTTTCATTATGATAGCAAAATGTTTGAGCTCATAAGGTTATACACGTTCATGATGTAATATATGTGACTCAAGTGGGATATTCTTGAGAAAAAATATTAATTTGTTATGTGGGAATAATATGTGATTAAAAGTGTGTATAAATGTTATCTCAAAATTAAATCAAAAATTAAAGTGATCTAATAAAGAATGGAGAACTTACACAAATACTCTTATTTTTAGGATCATTTTAAAAAAATTCATGACAAACACGTATTAAAAAGAAAATACTATAAATTTCAACCAATAAACTATAAAGATTACGGTAATTTCAAAACGAATAATCAATTCCAGCAGCTCCAAAAGTCCAACTCCTCCAAACTGCAAATCAAGCAAAATTTAAAACCAGACAAGGTGGTTGCAAAAAGGAGAATGTGAAAAAAGTGACATTTTATTACTTTTTTAATGAAAAAGTCGCATTCGGTTACTTTTCTTGAAAAAAAGTCATAGTATCTCATTAGAGCAATTAACTAGATGCACCTACGTGTATTTTTGGAATTTTAATATATGAATTCAAGTCTTATTTTATGTTAATACATATGAAAATTAATTTTGAATAAATTCAATAGATGCATGCAAAGTATTTTTCGAAAAGGAAAATGTGAAATAGTGAATTAACTTTGAATCAATTTAATATATACATGCAAAGTGTTTGCAAGAAGGAAAATGTGAAAAATCACATTATGTCACTTTTCAATGAAAAAGTCGCATTATCCCATTGAAACAATTAACTAGATATATATACGTCTGTTTTGGAAATTTAAATATACTAATTAAAATTTTGTTTTAATCTTGCATTCAATTCATATTTATTTAAATCAATTCAATTGATGCATCAAATGTGTTGCAAAAATGAGAGTGTGAAAAAAATGATATTCTGTCACTTTTCTATGAAAAAATCACAAATCTCATCGAAGCAATTAATTAGATACATAAATGTGTGTTTTTTAAAATTAAAATATACGAATTTAAATCTTGTTTTAATCTTGCATTCAATTCATATTTTTTTGGATAAATTCAATTTATGTATCCAAGGTATTTGTGAAAATGAAAGTGTGAAAAAGTAATATTCTCAAAAGTGACATTCTTTGAAAAAGTCGTTGTATTTTAGTGGAATAATTAACTAGATGCATACTTTTTTTTTTTTGAAAATTTAAATATACGAATTCAAACCTTGTTTTAATTTTGCATTCTATTCATATTTGTTTGAACCAATTATATTGATGCATTCAAGGTTTTTTGTGAAAATGAAAATGTGAAAAGTTGAAAAGTGACCGAATTGGATATTTTTTTTTCTTTTAATTGTTGTTTTGCGTTACTAGTTTTGGCCTATGTACGAGCTATTCTATTTGCATGTCGAATGAGGTTTTTGTTATCGTTTCGAATTTAAAAATAGATAAACGATTATTTCATAATAATAAGTAAAAAATGCCCAAAGAAATGAAGTTAATAATTTCGGTTTATTTTGCGTTTAATAATTCATGCAAAATAATTTTCGACATATTTATCATGGTTACATTGCAAGCTTTCTAATAGATTTTAAATCGCTCAAAATGGATAATCGTAGCAGAAAATACCATATCAAACGAAAACTTTTTAATAATAAAAAAATTTAAAAGTGAAAAATATCATATGGGAAGTCGACCGTTAGTCTTTGGAATGATTTTGCTGATTTTCAAGTGTTTTATATTTTGAGTGGACGGAATTAATATGGTTATTAAAACATTAATTTGATTTAAGTGTATTAATCAATTTCTTTTTCTTTTTAGAGTACTATGTCTAATTTCCTCATAAAGAATTAAATAATTGGAGTTCAACTATCTAAATAAAGTGTGAGCTTGATTGTATGTATAGAGATTTGATTCATTAAGATTGTATTTGACAATATCAAAAGTATATATTGAGTTATGATCTCCAATTCATATGCGATTATCATTTTTTGTGTCATCACATCAACACAAACATACGAAAACACATATTGAAGATGAATATTCAAAACTCACAATCAAAAACAAAAATTCAAAAATCAAAAGAGTCAATATTCAAAATTCAAGATCTGAATTGAAGATCCAATAATAAAGAATCATTCTCAATGAATTAAGGATATGTATGTTTAGCCTAAAATCTACCTCGTTAATGTATAGGTTTTTGGCGAGCTTAACTAGTCTTAGTTAATTTTCCTTTTCCAGTCTTTGTAAAATATAATGTGTCTATTCTCAATCGGTTTTTTTTTTTTTTTTTTTGGCAAAATCTATTTTCCAATTTTTTAATTATGTAGTAAAACTCATCACTCTCCATTTTGTCTATGAAGCCCTTGTCTGACTCTTTTTCAAAAAAATAATTTATTTTTCATACTTATTTTTAATCACACATTTACATAATATAATATTTTACACGTAAATTTAAAATTTTTTCATACTTTTTAATCACGTATTTTCTAAAAAATCACTATTTAAAATATCACTTTTACACAATATAACTATCAAACAGGGGCAAAATAATGAATTTGCCATTCTCTTTAAAACAAACAAAAATAAAAATCAATATAATAACAAAAAAAGAAATTTCATATGAAGTCCCTGAACTTTTTGAAAAGTACAAAAAAAAAAAAAAATCACATAGAGTCCATGACTTTTTGAAAAGCGCAAATAAATCTCATTTAAAATATTTTAATACATATAACATGTATAAAAAAAAATTAGAAAAACTAAATATTTCATCTTTGCAAGCCAAGCCAAGCCAAACCCCATCACCATCACCATCACCATCACCACCCCAATCCAAAAACCACCTCTACGAATGCAACTAGTGTTGGTACCACCATCACCTTAGAAAAATTAATTATAAGAAGACAAAAAAATAAAAATCGATAGTCACAATTTGAGTTCTGTGATATAGGCTGCAATTGCAAACGGGTGATGAAGTGATGGTGAGGTGCCCATGGTTGGTTGTGGTTCTGCGATTTAGGCCGTCGATTGTTTATCCCATCGATTTTTTTTTTTTCTAATCTAATTTTTTCTGAGGTGGTGGTGGTGCAATAGCCGCGAGCGTGATTACATATGTGGAGGTTGTATTTGGCAGCTGGTGGGGATGGAGTTGGATGAGTTTCAATGGAAAAGTAAAATATTTACTTTTTTCATATTCCTTTTTTTTTTTTTTGAGAATGTGGATTGGCATGCGAGCGTGTACTATCGTTTACAAAAATAAGTAATACTCTCAATAAAAAGGACAGTTACAATATTTAAAGCTCTCTGAGAATGTGCTTGATGGATATTATCGAGAAAAAATGTATTTTAAATAGTGATATAATGAGAAATATGTGGTTAAAAAGTAAGAAAAAATTATTGATGTGATGAAAAATATATTTTATTGAAGAATGTGCGATTGAAAATGAATTTTAAAAAAATATATTTTGGAAGAATGTGTGTCAAACGAGGATTCAATGATTTTTGACTTATCTTGCATGGAGTTAATATTTAAACTAACTACTCCCTAATTAAACTACTGTTAGTAATAGTAGTTCATTTCTGTTGATTTCTTAAATAGAGGTATGTTCTTAGATATAGTATAAATCATTAATAGTTTAAAATGCCAAATTAAAATATCTGCAAGGAAATAGAACCCAGTAATTTACTAATTTATCATTAACCCTCTACGGGAGAACTTACATATTGTAACTCAGAGTTTGTCACGAGGGTTTGACCTCTATGAGTTTTTCTCTACGTCATGGGTCGACATGGTAGAAACCTTAAACTCATCGTTCAAAGGAAGTCCAAAAAGATGATCCCCCCTTGTATTTTAAGTAAAATTTTCCTCCATTCCCGTATTTTCCACACGTTTCTCTGTTATTTTTTGATCGTGGAATCCGGATCCAGGAGCCCGCGCATGGGGAGCTATAGTAGATGTTGAAGCCAAAATGGGAGAACAGCAAATTGAAGGAATGGCAACCCTACCAGCACTGGGAAAGGTGGCAGGAGCAGTTTTTTTTTTTTTTTTTGGAAAATTAGTATTCTTATGAGCAGAAAAAAACCAATTTTTGCAGCCATCGTTCAAAGAAACCTCAGGCCCCAACACATTTGCCTTAGCATAAGGTTTAGAACGTGTACTTGTCTCGCGTTTCTTGTTAGCAACCTCAATGAAGGGATTTCTACTTTCTGTAGAATGTTTCACATCAGGAGATACGGTCCATGGCCGTTTAGGCATTACAGACGTGATGGGCGACAAGGGTGATGATGGTGTAGAATTGCCACTCTGACTGCTTGAAACTTCACTGAGTCCACTTACTCCTGTACTAGTTCTCTCTCTCTTCCTTCGACTTTTTCCTCTCTCTTCTCTAATTTTAACCTTTCGGTTACCAGTTTGTAATGCATCTGGCATATCAGAGCACTCATCTGACTCAGATTTTGACTGCTAGAAGGATGACGATAAGTTTTCCAGCTGAATGTTCAACAAACGGTTGGTTTTCTTTCGATTTCCCACAGAAGCATTTACACTTCTTGGGCCGTTAGATTGACCGTTGGAATATCTAACAACAGATTCCAATAGAAAGGCCTCCTCTTCTGTAATTGATCTTACTGAATCATTCATTTCTGGAGGATGTGAATGTGAAGATTTTACTGCATGGTTCGAGGTGAAGATGGAGCAATTTCCACTCTTAAGCAACTACTTGTGGGAGACAAAGGCCGTTACATTGGGAAACAAGAACACCAGCAGCAGAAACAACGCAGAAGCAGTGAAAAGAATCCCAAACATAGATTTCTTCCCGTGTCCAGAAAATTGATCTTCTGCAGAAGTTAAGCACGTATACTGGTAGACTTGCTTTCATGGGTACAACAAGAATACCAGTTGCCAAAACCAGTTCAAGGTCCCTCTGTATTATAGCTGCAGAGAAGTCAGTCATGTACGATATTTGAAGCTTTATGAATTTCACCAGGTTGCAAAGAAAAACCTTCACAAGTATGTACTGAAAACCCCTCCAAACTGCATTCTGCTCCAGAAACTTCAATTCGTATGACCTCTAGTGGAAGATCTCCCATGTTCTTGGCAAACAGTTCTTTCATCAAAGGCTGGGGACAGGAAAGACTTCTGTTCTCCATATAGTGTAATGTTTCTGGAAATGAGAAATTAAGAGAAGTTGGCCGGTCAAACTTGAACTCTAAACTCTGCACAGGATCAGACTCCTCAAGCAAGGCCAATGAAATTAAGCCCCCAAATCCTCTCAGAGTAAGCTACTCGACGCCAGAGGGATTATTTCTTATCAGAGCTGAACTTGTTTAGTCACATCGATTAGATGGTTGAAAGAGAATTGGACCTAATAATGCTCAACCATAAGGATGAACAAAAGCCTCCGTCAGTGCATTTTTCGCTATTGAAAAACCATACCTTGTGGGAGCAATTGTTCTATTACTCACTAAACTACTGGATGAAGAGGGTTGAAAGAGAGTGTCAGATATCCTGCACCCACCAATGATCTCCCCAGCATTTAGAATAAGATGCATAACAACTGGCTCTTGGCTTGGGTTTTTGACAGTCATCCACCGAGAAAAATGACTTCCAACCTGAACAGCTGGGAACAGTACTTCATCATCATCATCATCATCAAGAACAGACATGAAACTTGCAGTAGCTTGAGATTTCCAGTTCCTGAGCACCAATTCATCTGCTTCTCTGGTATACACTGCCTTCAGATAAGGATTTCCACTAATGAAATGGTTGTTGAGAGAAAAAACTTGAAATACATGATTAAGTACACAAGTAAAATGTCATTTACGAAGGCAGCAGGACATGATTCAAGATGTCATGTTGAAACTAGATGAATACCATACAATGTTTTGCGGACAACATATCACGGAATTTCAGGGGAGCAGCTTTTCGGAAACGAAACACGAGGCATGTTTTGGTCTACTATACACTAAAAGAATCTCAACTCACACAACTTTATAAGCAAAAGATGTAAAAAAAAAAAAACTCCAGGAAAAATGACCTATATTTGTTTCAACTAAGAAGCAGATGAGCAATATGCAGGAGCTATCTAATTTCCTAGAATTTGCACAAAGTCAGATATTTCCACTATCTATTAATCGCAGGATAGTTGATTCTCAGTAACTGGACTCATAATACTACATTACACATGCGTATGAAACTATAGCCCCATTCTCAACCGCAACCTCAAAAATTTGTTGCAACTGATACACATGTACTCCCTTCAATCTTTTCTAACAGCACAAAAACCCCCCAACTGCGAAATACGTGATCAAATAATTAACTGCTAACATCAAAACCAAATGCTAGCTTAGAATCCAGGACAAGGTGTAAGAGGTAAGTTGAATTCTCTCTTTCTTCCAGTTGTCCCTTGTTGCGTTTTTTTTTTATATATCGCAAGTGTACGATATCGTAACAAGTAATATAGTGGACTTTTAAGTCCGGATTATCGTTCCCACGAGGACTATACTTTAGATCTTAATCTAATTTTTCTAACATTTATTCGACGAAAACAAATAAATAATTATGATGATTTTTCCTAACTACTTTTAACTGATTGAAAATAAATAACAATATAGTAAACACAGATAATTGGAGAAACAAATATGTGATGAATATTAGGGCATAACAATTTCATCTATTGATCACCTTTATTTTTAATTCAAGATTCATAACCTAATGTAGTGTTCGGTCGAATTCTTCCATTGTATTCAATTTACCCCTCTCGAGTTCTCATTGAGCCTATTTAACTAATTAAATTCCATATCTCTATGCGAATTAACGTTAGTCAAACGAAACATTGGTTCTAAGAATTCAATTATGATCGCAATAATTAACATAG
>CAIGRB010013532.1:0-12266 GCA_903798255.1 Fraxinus quadrangulata
ATTATTATTATTATTTGTTTTTTAAAGCTTAGCCAGACATTGAGTCATGAAAGTTTTCGAGTAATATTAAGTTTCGAGCAGCATCACACTTCCTGCCATTAGGCCAATCCCTTGATCATGTCCGATTAGGCCATATCTCCTATATCTCTATCTTATTCGTGTTGTGCCCATGTACAGACAACTAACTAACAACTAGACGAGTGAAAAGGAAGGCCAACGATGAAAACTCTTTAATATGAAAAATAATTTGGAGAATCTCTTTTATTACAATATCAATATTCACACTTTAACATGCAGTATCAAAGCAGTAAAAAAATTCAGAAAAGAACCCAAAAGAATGAGGAAAAGGGTAATGAAAACAGAGAAATTGATCACCCATATTCAAGAAATCAGTCATTTAATAAGGCTCTTTTCTGAAATGATGAAACAGAATTTCTCCAGCAACATAATGGCAATATACATTACCTTGCTCGATATGAATGAATTGTTCGACGAGGAATAGAAAATGACATTGTTTTCTGGAGCTCAACATCTCAATAAACCACGAAATATTAAGACCACAACTGGCGGCAGATTTTGAATGCATAGGAACATAAACAAACAGGAATCAGTGTATGATATAAAAAAGAAAGGACATCAAATGAGAACGAGTTGAATAGGGAAGACTTGTGACTTTTACAAATTACAGCTATGTACAATCAGGATTTCGTTCGAGTGCATGACAAGTCATTGACTAGAGGATCTGGCCATAACAAATTTGAACATACGGTAAACTTGAAGAATGTGACTCAAAGCCGAGCATAACACAACAAGATGTGATTAGAGCATGTAAAAACAAGTCAAACTTACATTTAATTTCCTAAAAATGATTTTTAATGTTATATTTCTTCTAAAAGAACTTGTTTTCCAGAAATTAATTCCAGAAAAGTAACTATTAATCACAAGCAGCATGCTCTAATTATCACTATCACTATACTCCGAAGGATTTCCATCAGAATCGGACTTGATATTGAAGTTTATGTTCTCAGTTCCTACATCTCCATCCGTGGATTTGCCACCTGCTTCAAGACTATCTTTTAAATCGTCGAGAATAAAGGGTTCTGCTAGTTTCCAAAACAATGTAGCATTGCTCCCAAGAAATCCTATCCAAAACACTCTATTCATCCTTTTAACCCGACAGTCTAAAGATATTAGCTTCAGTGCTTTGACAACCCTCTGGGCTCCCTCTTTACTTGCCTTCAGCTTCAGCAGTATATCACCTGTTGATGTCCTATGACCCCCATACATATACCAATATGCAAGAACACGAGGTGATAACCACCGATGGATTAGTTTAGGAATTACGGGCTGACCCTGAGCCCGAAACTGCTCTGCATAGAAATTAAAATGAGAGTGTGATATTGTAGAGAACTGACACGGAATATCATCTTCATCGTCCGCCAGCTTATCAGTACAAGCTAACCACTCCCGGAACTGGTCATGTACACGTCTCTTTAAAATGGAATGTACGATTAAGTTTTCTTTGAAAACAAAATGAAAAAAGTGATTCTTTTTCTCCTCGTCCACTTCAATCTTTAAGCCACCCAATAGCAAACCCACAAGTGTTTCTCGCTGTTCTTTGCTCAGCTTCATCCTTGTGGGCTTTTCGACGACTTCCCAATGCAAACTACGCACGTACTCGAGCTTTTCCATCAATGCAGAATCAATGTCAAATTTCTTCTGGCGCATTAAACTGCATATCTTTTCAGCCTTAACATTCTGCTCAGAGGCAAGATAGCCCCTCAAGATAGTGTTGAACGAACGAGTATTGACGCCAATCGCCTCATTACCAAGCATTTCACCGAAAATCTCTTCAGCCTTTTCAAGATTGCTGATTTGCACCAATGAATCTAAATACATATTGTAAACAGTTCGATTGGGACGACAGTTCTCAAGACACTTGAAGAAAGTCGACTCCATTTTATCATGCAAGTTTAAATCGGAATACATTTCCATTAAATGAATAAAAGAAGGCATCAGGGGTTTCAATCCACTGTTTATGAACTCCGCCATGAGAGACTCTGCAAGTTCAGTTTTTTGAGTTTTACACAATACCTCGATGATCTTGTAGTAAGCTGTTACACTAGCAGAACCCACTTGTTCCTTCATACCCCTAAATACTTCCAACGATTTCAGAGGTTGTCCGACCCGGTAATAAACTTCCATTAGATACACAAAAGCTTGATTCGGAGGATTATTATTACAAGAAAGAAGCTTTATCCAAGTTTTTTCAGCTTCATCTATATAACCTTCCTTAGAATAAGCTCTTAACACTGACACGAGCACTTCCGTACTCTCTTCAATCCCCTTGGAATGCATCTCGTTTCTTAGTGATTCAATTCTCTTATTATCTATCTCATCTTGATAGCTGTGGAGCCATATAAGTCCACCGTAAATATCCTTGTGTATTTCTAGTCTAGAAGACGTCAAACTGTGAAAAATGAACTCTGCTTGTTTAAGATATTGTTTACAAGATCCTCCTGTTTTGCTCACGAGAGCTCTAAATAAAGAGTTGTGTAAGCTAAGTTGAGGCTTATAACCTCCCAACTGAATCATGCGATTGAAAATGCTGCAAGCTTCCTCCAAACAATTTTGGGAAGACGAACTAAGATAGGCAACGGTCAAAATGTGAAATGTGGATTCACTAGGAATCAGTCCTTGATCAATTATATCATCAAATATCTCCCTACATTTCAAATATTTTCGCTCCTTACCCATGTAATCTGCTAACTTGGTAGCAAGAGCAAAATCAAATTTAAACCAATGTTGCTGCATCATCCACTTGTATACCTGAAAAATACAAGACCAACTTCATGTTTCCTGGAAAATTCCTAGAAAATTCTGTCGAACTCAGATTCCCTCTAGCAGAAAGTACTATTAAGCATCATATATGGACACACTTCATTCTAGAAATGATAGTAGTATAATTCAACCAGCTATAATTATGCCTTTCTGAGATCCATTTCAATAAATTTCAACTAAACTCAATGCTGTGAAAACTACAATTAAACTTTACAAAGACCCTGTCTTTCTCTCATTTTCATCAAGTAAACATTATCCTCATTGAAGAAGCTTTAAAATAGACAGAAACAGGCAGGGACTCGAAAATCTTACGCGAAAAGCAGCCTCGTTTTCACGAATCCTAATACAGTGCACTGCAATGTAAGTGCAATCCTCTTGCCTAATCCACTTGCGCTGCGCGTTGAGCACTCGAGTAAATGTACTCTGTTTATGCGCCGGAAGCTCCTTACACAGCCACGCCAATTTCGAACGCCGCCACTGTTCAGGCAATTCCTCCAGCTCCTTTAACTCCACTGTCGGAGAGTTAAACCGTTTCAACTCGTTCAACTCAAATGGCTCATCAAAATTGAAACTTTCGGTTTCATTTTCTTCTGCTTCTTCGGAATCGTACACTACCAAGTTGCTGGCGGAAACAGCGGAGGAGGGTAAATTGTCGTGGGGTTCGGGGAGGCGGCGGCGATGGAGGGAGGATGAGAGGGAACGGGGAAAAGTAAGGGAAGGGCGTAAAGAGGATTTGTGGGTGCGTTTAGAGATGATGAAGTGGTTACAAAAATGGGGTTGTAGAGTGAGCCGATGCGGGTTGTGGGTACTGCTTAGAAGCATTGCCATGGCGGCGGAGGTAGCGGCGCCGTCACCGGACCTTTATCCTTGGCAATAATGAAGAGTCACCACTTGCGTCTTTAGTTGAGCTTGAAGTTGTCAAAAAAATATTTTTAAATCTGTTCATTTATTATTATGGAAGAAATAACTTTTAAAATTCAAATTAAATTCGAATAACATAAGTAATTAGATATTTTACAAATTTCATATAAATTTAATCAAATAAGGGAAAATTTTAATTAAAAAAACATGATTAAAATTGAGTAACTTTTTGTCATCAAGTTAAATTTGAAAATAATTGCTTAATTTCAAATCTCTCGAGTTTATTTAAACAATTTTACTAAGGAAAATGTTTGCACGATTTTCTCCTTGTAGTCGATAAGATTAGAGTGGTAAAAATGTTTTTCAAATCTTGTTACATACCTACCATTTCTTGTCAAGATTTTTTATGTCATTTAATTACAAAGATTATAAAAATTAATCGGTATTGCATCAAAAAGTATTTTTCTTATACTTTGAAACAACATTATTTGATTGAGAAAGTTCAAAAAATAATATTTATTTATAAATTTAAAGTTATTTTTGAACTCATTTAATTAATTATATAAATGATTTTTTAGTTAGAGTAGTTTTTACATTTTAGAGAAAATTGGTTCAATGTGTTTCCTCAAAAATTTATGTTAAAATTAGTTTCCATAAACTAATTAAGGTAATTTGGTTTGAAAGTTTTTTTTTTTCCCACAGGAAATGGAAACAAAAAATTTTCACAAAATGAAAACTAGAACGGGTTACGAGTGCCCCGTCCTTATTACAATAAATGAAAATTTTCACAAAATTTTATTAGTTCTAATAGAAAATGACAACTAAAATTATATAAAAAATATGACAAACAATAAAAGTTTTAGTTTACCAAATATATTTGAATAATTTAACTTTTAAAAATAAATAAAGATAAAAAAATATATTATTGTCTCACTTTAATAAATGTGGATAATAAAATAAATTATCAAAAATTAATTACATGTCAAATTAATTACAAAATTCTTAAAATCGTGTCATTTCGTATTCCAAATCAAAATCTCCACAAGATCGTCTCTCCTTTGAATCATCCATCAAGAAATTTTCAAAACCTAATCACAATTTCGTTCTTTTATAGATCTACAGTAAAGAATAATACACACCATGAACATATCCACCAATTGATTATCATTTTCCCTAGATTATGATTTTATTACTTGTCTGTGCAATTTGTTTATATTTTATATTTGAAATTTAATGAGTATGTAAATCCTACTCTTTTAACAATTATATATATATTCACTAAATATTTGATTTTCTACGTGTACGGATATATAACATATTTCATATGTCATCTAGTATTTTTGATTTTAATAATATAACATAGGGTGTGTTTGAGCCACATTATTATGAAAGAATATATTTTGAAATAGTAGATTAATGGAGAATGTGTGGTTGAAAAAGTTACTGATGTGATGAAAAATATTATTTTATTAAATAATATATGATTGAAAATAAATAGAAGAATGAGAATAAAAATTTTAACGTAACCACAGTAAAATATGAAATCTTTTTTTTAAGTGATGCGGATACCAAACTTTTCGTATTCTTATCCCATGGTAGATGGAAACTTGGGTCATATGATTGGGCCACAGCCTTCAACCAATCAGGGCCGTTCAGTGAATGGGCCGCCTCGAAATCAACATTGACAACCAATTAAAAGCCTGTACGTGTATTTAGCCGGGCCCATGAGGACCTTTTGTCCTTTATTTACGAAGAATATCGAATCATATTCCACCACGTGTGTACACGCGATCGCATTCTCGTGCGCTCCCATAAAAGGACCTTTGTCCACCACCATGCAGGGTAGATTCGTCATTTAGGTACAAGATCATTGTCGTCATTATAATTATTTAGAGGAAATTTAACTGTTGGTCCGCACTGTATTGCTTTAATAACAAGTTGATCCTCAATCTTTGAAAAAAGCAAGTTATTCCTTGTCCTTTTACTCTCGTTGGACTATCATTTTTTTTAAATTCTAATGACCGACCTTTCAAATATATCTCCACTCATTACGTTGTATTAACATGTACAAATTCTACAAATCTAATGATCATTTCTCAATTTGATTAAATAGATTGTGCTTGAACCTCATTGTTTATGAAAAAAGAGTTAGTAAAATTTATTTTTTAGAGAATGTGTGATTAAAAGTAATTTTTTTAATTTTATGTGCAAAATATTTTATTAAGAGAATGTGTGATTGAAAATGAATTCAGATTTTTTTTTTTTTTTAAAGAATGAGTCTCAAACGAGAGCTTAAAATGAAGCTTGTTTTCTAGGCTCGCAACTTAGTCCCCGTTTAGTTTAAATAAAATTAGTAAAATTTGATAAAAATTGTCAAAATGTGTAGTTTAAAAAATTGATAAAAATTGTTGATAGCATAAAATATGTTGTTGAAAATTAGTTTGAAAAGAAAAACGAATTTTAAGAAATTGGAGCCAAACATATACTTATTGTGCAACCATAATAAAAAGAGGTCAAACATTTTGATAATAAAGACAGTAAAAATGCAAATGAAAAACAAAGATTCTTTGCCAATAACGAACTTGCTCCTACAAAATAATGTTCGCATGTACCTTCTTTTTCTCGTGCTCAATTGCTTGACTATAATATATTATATTACTCGTCTTACCTTTCATTTCTTTCGAATGCTTGAGAAATTTGGACAGAAAGATAAAAGTGGAAGATTAACTTGGTATGGTGGCACTTAGTTGGAGAGCAGTAGTGCAATTTTTCGTATTGAAACTGCCACCTGTATTGCTCTGATTCATAGAGTACAACTACTATAATCGTCTCCTTTTTCTCCACTCAAAAAAATTAAAAAAATCACTCTTTGGAAGCCTGTAGAAGAACATGGTGTGATTTTAGCTCAAAAGCAAGCTCAATTCACGAGCTCTCTTTTTTCTCTCACACAAATATATAGTTTTATGTGTGTGTGTACGAGCAATATAAATATAGTGATGTTATAGTTGAAGTAACGCACTACAAAACCCTAAGAAAAGGGTAGCTGGGAACTTGATTATTGTGAGCTGTTGCGGTAAGTAGAGGCTTCACGGGGTCAAGCAAACTAGCTGTATCTATCTCTATATTCAGCTAACGGAATTCATTGTTTTGATGTTGATTTTGGGCTTTTGAACTTGTGGAAATTTGAAGTTTATTTTTTGGGGGTTGGGTTTTTTGGCTTGGATGGATCGACCGGCGGGGATGGTGGGACTGGGAATGGATATGCCGATAATGCATGATAGTGATCGATATGAGCTGGTTAAGGATATTGGGTCGGGTAATTTTGGGGTGGCCCGCCTCATGAGAGACCGGCAGACGAATGAGCTTGTGGCTGTGAAGTATATCGAGAGAGGTGAGAAGGTTAGTACCTCCATATCTTCTATTTCCATATCGTATTCGTTGGGCTGTAATTTTGATATTACTTTATATTTTGGAAATCAAAATCTCAGTAAAATTTAATTTGTGTTTTAGCTATGAACATAACGGAATTATGTAGCCGACCTCGAATTTAGTGGGAATAAGACTTGGTTAATTGTTGTTATTTTAGTTGAAGTCCATGTGGAAATAAAGGAAAGAGGATTGGGCTTTCGAAATGGTAATAATCAGATGAATTTGGGATTTGTGATCTTGTAATTTTTTTGCCATTTGAAGTACAATGCAATTTTGATTGAATATTGAAAAAGGAAATGCTGGAACCTCTAGATTTAAATTTTATTTTTCTCATCACCCTTCTTTTTCCGTGATTGGAGTTTACTTCCACAATTGTTTTATTGTTTGTGAATAGCCAACATTTTTTTTTTCATTCAAATTCTAGTGTTTGATGACATGGGATCATGCTTTTCTTTCAAATTCTAGTGTTCAATGATATAGGATCATGGTTTTCATTAGGAAAACTTGTGTAATTCTAGGCATCATAAGCCAGAGGAGTTATGTTGTATTTATAATATGATGTCAGGCTCCCCGTGTATAACTTTGGCTATTTTATTCTCAATTTTACATGCTATATGACAGATTGATGAAAATGTAAAGCGGGAAATTATCAACCACAGATCTCTGAGGCATCCCAACATTGTCCGATTTAAAGAGGTAAATTCATTTGCAAAATAGAAACGTATTTCTATTATATGACTTGGTGGTGCTCATCATGATACGTTTTGTTCTAGGTCATATTGACGCCTACCCATTTGGCTATTGTCATGGAATATGCAGCTGGTGGAGAGCTGTTTGAACGGATATGCAATGCAGGACGGTTCAGTGAGGACGAGGTACTTCTACTGCATTGATTTTGGTTGTCAATAGCTCCCTGCTTATGTTAATGATGTATCTGCTATAAAATCTCCTGTAGGCACGCTTCTTCTTCCAGCAACTCATATCCGGGGTCAGCTACTGTCATGCTATGGTACTTGAATGAACTCTCTTAGTAATCCTGCTTAAACTAAAATGAAGATACATGCTAACCTGCGGACTGATTGTTTTTTTTAACTTTTTTGAAGCAAATATGTCATCGAGACTTGAAACTAGAGAACACTTTATTGGATGGAAGTCCAGCTCCTCGTTTAAAAATTTGTGATTTTGGCTATTCGAAGGTAGGTGATGGCTCTCTTGTACCTTTTATTTTTCAGCTGTTGAGTAAATATATAGCTTGCATTTGAGACTGCATCATGTTTCTGGATCCCTTTTGCTTGAAGCAAATTGGATTAGATACTGGATAATTCACAAAAGGTTCTCTCAAATCATTATATGTGAAAAATGATCCGTCATTTTCAACTTTAAAAGGAAATTGTTGGTCTTGAACATATTTTTGCCTTCATATCCCAGGGGTTAGCAGGGAACTAGGCACTTCTCATTTATCTGTTCTCTTTGTCATGTGCGTAACTATTATTATTCACTTATTTTCAGTCCTCGGTGCTGCATTCCCAACCAAAGTCAACAGTTGGTACTCCTGCATATATTGCTCCCGAAGTGCTACTAAAGAAAGAATATGATGGCAAGGTAAGTTATTTATAATGCTTCAATTCTTTCAGGGAGTTAGTTGAGCAATTTGCTGTGTGTTTTAGTAGTTGCATGTTTATCAGACGAGTTGCATCATTGGCTTATGAAACAGAGGTTTGCAAGTTTTTACAATGTGTTATACTCCTGTTTTGCCAAAAAAAAAAAAAAAATTCATGCTTTCGAGATGTTTCTGTAGAGCAATTTTGAAACCTTCCTGACGATGTTTCAGTCCCCATCGCTGGAAGTTAGACTTTTAGCAGCATAAGTCTTTATTTTGGACAAACAACACTAATGAGACAAATAGTGTGTGTTTGAGACCAATTGTTCTTAAAAATGAATTTTGTAATAGTGAATTTTTTGGAGGATGTGTGGTTAGAAAGTAAGAAAAAAATATAGGTTTACGTACAAAATTATTTTATTAGAAGACTGTATGGTTGAAAATGGGTTTGAGAAAAAAATGAATTTTTGGAGAATGGGGGTCAAACTGGGGCATAATAGAGGCATATTGAAACATTGATGGTGTCTTTGTTTGTTTTTTATGAAACATATGACAAGAAGATGCAGGTGGAAATGATGATGAAAGAGAGGAATTAAGTAGATAATATAGAAGGAAACAAGAGGGAAAAATCTTACATTTTGCATGGAGATCTTTGAGATGAAGATCCAACAAATGAGAGAAGATGTGAGTTGAATACATCTGACAAGAATGAGAGAGATTAGAGTAAGACAAGATAATAATTGGTGCATATGCATGCGGCTGATGTGGGAGGGCAAGGGCGTAATGAGCATCCTTGAGCCAAGCTAGATTGTTCAAGCTTGACCTTACAACGAGGCTTATGGAATGTACAAGATATTCTCATTAGTTTAAAACCAAGCTTGAAGTACTTGGTACTTATTTTCTTAATGAGCTAAGCACGATCATAGCTGAAAATGTCTAAAGGCTAAAAAACATATTGTTAGCTTGTCTTGCCTCAGCTCCCAACATGATCTTCAATGAGCACGAGATGAGCCATGTGCTCTAGTTGATCTCTCGCGGTTCAAACCTACTTATAGCCATGAGGGTAGGGATGGCATACACAAACCTTCAATGGAATAGCGGGGTAAAATATGTCAAGTTGTCTAGTTCTCTTATTCTCAAGTCATGTCATTAGTATTGGAGTAAGAAGTCAAGATATTTCTTCCAACATATGTACTTTTGTCTTTCTGTCACATTTTTTCACTGATTCCTGTTATCAACTATATGTATGGATAATCTATAGATAAACTTTCTGTTTTTTTATTCTTTATAATAAATACTGAATATGTATAACACCACTATTCACCAGCAGACTAATTTCTTATCTCCTGTGCCAATACTCTTTCAGATTGCGGATGTTTGGTCCTGCGGAGTAACTCTGTATGTTATGTTGGTTGGGGCTTACCCATTTGAGGATCCTCAGGAACCCAAAAACTTCCGTAAGACAATACAGGTACTATTAAGCCTGCCTTGACTGTGTGTTTTATCTTGTTAAAATTGCTTACTGAAGTACCAACTTGATTTATTGCAGCGAATCTTGAGTGTTCAGTATTCAATTCCAGATTATGTTCATATATCTCCAGAATGCCATCACCTGATCTCAAGGATTTTTGTAGCAGACCCTGCAAAGGTTGGTTAAAGTTTTGTAGATTTGTTTGCGTACATGAAGACACTTGCTCTTATTTCAGCCTTGGGTTGACTATTCCAGAAACGGAATTTCATTTATTCTTTTCTGTCATTATTGAACTTCTTAACTTGTGGTTTTATTATGCGTATAGTGTGTGCGAACCTTTTTGCTTCTTCAATCTCCCTTTTTATGTTCCCATGCATACATGCATAATACTTGTTAGGTTTCTATTTCTTTATTTGGTTTGGCTTATGGAAATGTAATAATGTAGTGGATAGGGATAATTTATAATTGTCCTGACCACCACAGCATTCACCGAATCCCAAGTTGATTAAGAGGAGTTGGAAAAATAAGAGAATTTCCTGTAGAGCATGTTTGGCTAAGTTTAAAAGTTTACTTGAAAGTAAAGTTACATGTAAGTAAATGAGTTTCAGAGAAGATATATTTTTTATTGGTCAAAGTTGGAATTTCGCTTACTGCAAAAATAAAATGCAAAAACTAAAAAAAGCATCTTACAAGCTTAACCAAACATGCTAAGCTCATAACTCTTGGTGCTGCTATTTTGTGATAACAGGATATCAGAGAGTTTTCTTATTTTAGCTTTTTAGGTATGGCATATTGCAACTCAAATCCTCTTACATCCGTTACATTGTGGCAGAGGATAAGTATTCCCGAGATCAGGAACCACGAGTGGTTTCTGAAGAACCTCCCCGCAGATCTTATGGATGAAAAGATGACGAACAACCAGTTCGAGGAGCCTGATCAACCGATGCAGAGTGATGCTGAAATCATGTCAATAATTACTGAGGCTACTATCCCGGCAACTGGGACTAATAGTCTAAATCAGTATCTTACTGGCAGCCTGGATCTTGATGACGATATGGAGGAAGATCTAGAGAGTGACCCTGATCTCGACATTGATAGCAGCGGAGAAATCATCTATGCAATGTGATTGTACAATGTAATTTGGAACCCAAACCCGAAGATGAACTACACTATTTGATGAAAGGTTAGTGGCACTGTTTGATGATGCTTGGTTTATTTTAACACGAACCATTTGTTCCTCCTCCGTGTTTGCGCTTCATCTGTAACTCTATTCAGTGGTCGAGTTTGTGTTTCTTTGAAAAAATCTTTAGTCATTTCAAACTGGCTTTTAAGCACTCGTTTTGTACATATTTTTCTTGTTCTTCAAACACTTCACAGTTTGTAGTTGTTGCTCTCACTGAATCTGCCTTCCCCTTAACACCGCTGTGGATGAAATTATGCATTTTTCTTTCTTTTGGTAGGTTGAAACAATCGATCAAAATTACACTACACTGTTTTTGGATGGTTTTTTGTTAAGGGATATATATCCCACATCGAATAAAGATATTGACACAGATCAATTAATAAAGATCTTGAGATACTCCTCTTAACAAGGTTGGCCTTTTAAGATGGATCCACAATTCTTAACATTGTATCAGAGCCCATTAAACTCTAACAAGCAATTCGATCCGTTAAGACTCCAAAAAGTGAATGCACGGATTCAAGATTTGTCTGCTCAAACGAGCCACCATCTTGTGGGGGCATGTTAAGGGATAGAATCTCCATCAAATAAAGATGTAAACATAGACCAACTTATAAAGGATTAAGTTACTCCTCTTAATAAGGTTGACCTTTTAAGATGGAACACAATTCTTAATGGGCATGTGGATTTTAAGATTGGTCTGCTCAAACGAGCCACCATCTTACGGGAGCGTGTTAAGGGATATATATCCCACATCGAATAAAGATGTTGACACATACCAACTTAGAAAGGATTATGTTACTCCTCTTAATAAGGTTGACATTTTAAGATGGAACTTCAATTCTTAACGGCGTGTTAACGGATATATATCCCACATCGAATAA
>CAIGRB010013565.1:49635-69004 GCA_903798255.1 Fraxinus quadrangulata
ACATTAGGTCAATAATTTAGCATGTGGTCGCTTTGGCCTACTCCGGAGAAGGTCATCCATCTTAATTTCAGGATGGGAGTTCATTATACAATATGCATACTTGTTATTGATTTTGTTACAGTGAGTGATAGTTGAGGTGCAATAAAATTCAAAAGTTGGGTGGCAGGAGTGCCTTCTTGTATATACAAATATCATTCTGTGTCTTGCGAGTTGTGTCGACATTTTTATATGCACTCTTGTAGGCACATTGTGGGAGGGTAAGTCAGCATGTGAACGACTTCAAATCACAAGAATAATTAACTCGTGTCAAGAGATGATGTTTGGTTGTGCTTAAAAGTAATATTTGATTTTTGCTGAACATAATTTTCAGTGTTACTTTTTTCACTAACATAACTCACTTTTCGTGACAACGGAGCTTTATTGTGTTAAGGCTACTTTTTCTGTTTTCTATTAAGCCTGCTTCAAGATATTGTATGGAGGACTTCCCTTTTTTTTTTTTCGCTTTGGCATTACCTATATCCTTATTCATGCAGCAACCAAGGCCTGTTGCTTGTTCATCTTGTGAGTCAAATGGGAATGTCGAATGCAAATGGTGCAGTGGAACTGGTTTCTTTATTATTGGCGATAATATGCTGTGTCAAGTCCCTTCAAGAAACACAACTTGTGTTATCTGTGCAGGAAAGGTAAATAAGCCATTAAGAGCGTGTTTAGTATGCAATACTCTATAGAATAATATGATGAACGTGGTTGTAGCTTTTTTTCCTTCCTTAATATTATTTTGTCCTATACTATATATTCCAAAATACCAAACAAATCATAAGGATCTGCACATTATTATACAATCAATTCTCAAGAGGATTATATGCACAGCTAATGAGATAATTCATTTGATGCTTTTAGGGTTCTGTATGCTGTTCTGACTGCAAAGGAACTGGCTTCCGTGCGAAATGGCTTGGGGAACCTCCAGTTGCCAAATAATAGCATGGCATTTGTGGCAATCGTGCAAAGTTGCTGCTTCATTGAACAGCTGAATTTCTGTGGTTACATTTTGAAATCAATTATGTGGTAGAATTTACCAGCTTAGCCTCTTTGACATATACTTTATACAGGTCTATAACAGTAATTTTCCACCTTCATTTTATTGTGTTTATAAATGTGATACAGTTACATTATTTCATTATGTCAACAAAATATCAATTGATTTCTAGCATGAACATTGAGGTGGTCAATATAGACTATACAGATTGATGTTTCAATTTTGTGGCTTTATTGAACACTGAGCAAGTAGACATCGTGATTAGCCTGTAGATTTTACTTTTACAATCTGAGAGTTTTATTTACCTGTGGATTAGCTTATCCAGCCAAGTCATTAGAACAACAGGAAAAGTACCAACACAAGTAGTTTGATATATTTGAGAAACACAAAATATATGAGAACCGTCTCACGAACATTTGCAGTTTATATGATCATCATTGTTACAGAGAAGTCAACGATTTAGTTGCATTGGACAATTGCTGAGAATAGTAACTGGTTGATATCATTGGAGGGTGACTCCATTTCGTCCTCTGCATAATTGACAATTTTTCAAACAGTTGAAACAAGGTTCGGTAAAAACATCATATACCACCTGTTTTTCTGGTATATATCTATAGTTCTGACAAGGATATGCATGCCAAAATTGTTGTAATAGAGAAAAGAAGGGGCTGGGGAAAACCTTGTGTTAAATGTCCATACATACTCCGTAGTGTTGCTAATCAAGGAAGCTTTAGCTATTCGTTTATCAGCCATGTCTACAACATTATATTGGGAGATTGAGCTAGCAAAACAGGATATAACCTCATAGCCTTCTATCCTAAGCTATCTAAGGCAACAATCACCAGTTCTTACTGAGCGCATTAAAGAATGAACATATCAAAGGAACCATATTGTTCACCTTATTACAGATCGACATTGTTCCTGACAGATGTATAGATAAGTAAAACGTTTACTCTGGTGACATCAAAGATTGTAGAACAAATAAAAATTAGACTACCATCATACCTGCTCTGGATGTGACATGAGTTGTCCAATTGTCGATTACCTGTACATTGAAAGTTAAAAGGATTACATAACTGACCAAATTCTTCACGAATACTATCATTGACAATGACAAATGTCGAAAATATAGCTAGCCTGATAGAGAGCACCAAAGCAGAATGCTTTATGCCATGGTGCTCCATACAAGCCAACCTCGCCACTTAATTTTGGTTGCTTGCTGGCAAAAGAAGCTAATTCTTTAGACGCCATTTGGAAGTGCAATCGTCCACCTTGATAGTAATTATATCATAAAACCTAAACTCGGTATACATCTATAGATGAGTTGAATTTTATTTTAACAGTCGGCATAATGGTTAAGGAATAAGATTTAGCTTCTTATTTGTTATTGATCTGTGTACTGGTAAGTTTCAGACACTGTTATCTTACAACCATGGAACTATTCCGCACCTTCTCCACTGAGCTTCTTTTAGAAAAGGCCACGCATAAGGGGTACAAACAAAAAGAACAATATAATCGAAAGAGTTTCCAGTCGGAAGGAGATAAAAGTTACACCTAGCTAAAGCTTTAAACCCCAGTAAGTATTTTCCGAACTAATGACACTGATCTTATGGGAACGATGTTTAACTGTGGGATGACGTTCTATTAACATATGAATCAAGACTGATCACATAATACTGAGCTCACATGTTACCTTATTGAAGCTCTCATAAGCAGGATCATCACTCTCACTGGTGACGGGAATGCTCGTTGTTTGCAACCTCTGCACCATTGATCTGTTTCTCACTAAGATTGTTCTAGCTTTATCAATGAAATCCTACGTGTATTTAAAGATAATTTTGAATCCGTGTATACAAAATATATAAAAACATGTGAATTCATTCAGTCCCAATGGTTGCACTAGGAAATATATGAACAAAGTTGCAAATTGCCTAATTGATGAGCTAAAATGCTGCTGGAAACAAAAGAAAAAGAATCCATCAGATATAAAAGTAATTTAATTTCCTAAAATTAATCAAACCCAAAAATTGCCGACCTTTAATCAACATAATATAAAGGAAAACTGTATATAATATATATCTGCAAATTACAATTAGCTCATCTAAACCAACTCACGCGAATGTGTGCACGCACGCATACCTGTTTGGCTACGAGTGGTCCTTTAAAGATGACACGTCATCTTCAATTTTCTTCAACTGCGAATTTTGTCGAGAAAAATGTGAAAAATAGAGAAAATACATGGTCGGGGTAAACTTGCTGAAACTCCTTTTGGAGTTTGTTGTGGACCATGGAGTTTCAAGAATTGCACAGTAAAACAAAAATTTCAGCTGGGAGTTCTGAGGAGAGAAATTTTGTATTGAATCTTCTCAATTGTATCTGTACATTATACTAGTATATATATACACTTCTCACGCCTATAACAGAATATTATACACTGCAATCAGCCACAGCATGTTACAAAACAGAATACCAGAAATGCAGCTGTAGAAAACGAAAATTAGCTACAAGATTCTTCATTAATTTCTTCTAGAAAATCCTTGGTTTCTGTCTCTTGTTGAATGTGATGCTGACTAATACAATTTTCCAACTTAGTAACTTTGTTGCCCGCAAGATGGAGAGCATATGTTCGTTACTCCCATCTTGTGCATACATAAATAAAAACTTTGAGAACTCAAGGTGTTGGTGAGAATGTCTGTCGTCTGTGATCTGGTGGACACATGCTTAGTAATCATGCTTCTATCTTGGATTTTATCTCGTATTAAGTGATAATCGAGTTCTATATGTTTGGTCCTTTGATGAAAGATAGGGTTTGTGGCAATGTGCATAGCAAATTTATTATCACAGTATAAGAAAGCTGCTTGAGGGTGAGCTATCTGCAAGTCTTTAAATAAATATCGGAGTCATGTCAATTTACAACACAAATTGGCCATTACTCTATATTCTGCCTCTGAGGAAGATCTGGAAACAACATGCTGCTTCTTGGACTTCCAAGACACTAACGATTCACCAACAAAAACCCAATACCCTATCACTGATGGCCTAGTATCAGGATAAGCACCCCAATCAGAATCGCAATATTCATGTAGCCGTACCTTCGAATTTGTTGGATAAAATAACCCTTGGCTTGGAGCCCTTTTGACATATCTTAGAACCTTGTGTGCTGTGTGTAGATGTGGTACCCTATGACTTTCTATAAACTGGCTCAATAACTGGACTGAGTATGAAAAGTCTGGCCTGGTTATAGTTATATATAGTAATCGACCAATCAATCTCTTATAGAGTGTTAGATTTGGAAGAAGCTTTCCTTCATCTTTGGTTAACTTCACATTTTGATCCAAAGGAATCCTAGCAGGTCCTGAACCAATTGTCCCCGAATCACTTAATACGTCAAAAGCATAGTTCCGCTGGCATTTATGAATATCCTGTGTAGACCTAGCCACTTTTATGCCAAGGAAGTTTTTCAATTTACCAACGTCTTTGATTCTAAATTTCTCATGAAGAGAACCTTTAAGATGGTTAATTGTATCAACGCAATCATCAGCCACAATAATATCATCAACATATACCAAGATACTAGTGAAAGATTTGTCAGTGCTCTTAGTGAATAAGTTATAATCTGCTTCGGATTGAATGTATCCTAGCTCAATGATAAACTTAGAAAGCTTAGAATACCATTGGTGTGATGCTTGTTTCAACCCATACAAGCTTTTCTTGAGTCGGTATACTTTCTTGCTACCATCATTCGAGTAACTTGGAGGAAGTTCCATATATATCTTTTCATCTAACTCACCATGCAAGAATGCTTTATTAACATCAAATTGGAAGAGACTCCACCCCTTTATGGCAGCTAGAACCAACAAAGTTCTGATGGTGACAAGTTTGGCTACGGGTGAGGAAGGTCTCATGGTAATCAAAACCTTCTTGTTGTGTATATCCTTTAGCAACCAATATTGCTTTGAATCTTTCTATGCTACCATCAACATTGAATTTAATTTTGTACACCCATTTGCACCCTATTGCCCTCTTATCAAGAGGTAAATTAACTAAATCCCAAGTGTCATTAGGTTCAAGAGCTTCAATTTCTGCTTTTATGGCAGCACACCATTCTGGTGAATTTTTGGCTTCTTGGTAGTTTCTAGGTTCTGACTGGGAAGTGACAAATGTTTTATATGGTGTTGATAATCTTTCATATGAAACACTAGCAATAAGAGGGTAATATTTACCTGTGGAATTCTATCCCTTTAATTTGTTTAACTTTTGAGATGGGTGAAGAGAGGTAGACTGTTGACATATGAAGTTCTGGAGGTGTGTTTGTGCCCTTCAAATTCTTATAGACCTACGGGGCTGATGAGTAACAAGAATGGTGCTTGATGGTAAATTAGAGTCATTAAGATTTTAAGAGTTACCAGTGGAGTCAGGTTGAAACTCATCATGGTTAGAAGTTTGTGGATTATCTTCCGAAATTTGTGTTTTTTGGGATTCTATTTCTGGTGGATCATGACTGCCATTTGGAATAGGCGTGGCAACAACTGTTTCGTTGTGGAGAATAGGATTTTGAGTAAAGCTGATATTGTTTTGGTCTGGTTGTAATTGAGTGTTACTGGTGGAATTCTCATTTTTGAAAGGAAAGATGTTCTCATAGAAGACTACATTTCTAGAAACAAATATCTTCTTGGTTTTAGTGTTTAACATGGTGTATCCTTTGATTCCAAAATGATAGCCTATAAACACACAACTTTTTGCTCTAGGATTGAATTTGCATCTCCCATCAACGAAGGTTGTAGCAAATGCCAGGCTATCAAAAACTTCGAGATGTAGATTGTTTGGTCTTTTGTTGAAGAGAATTTGATAAGGACTTTTGTCATTCAATGTGGAAGAGGGTGTCCTATTTATGAGATATACAACAATTAGGATACAATGGTTCCAATGTCTTAGAGAAATTTCACTTTGAAATTTTGAAACTCTAGCTGTGTTAAGAATATGCTGGTGTTTTCTCTCAACCACAATATTTTGTTGTACCGTTTCAACACAAGTTTTGTGGTATATGATACCATTTTTGAGATAAAAATCCCTCATGATGAATTCACAACCATTATTAGTTCGAATAATCTTAACTTTGGTTTCAAATTGTGTCTCTACCAAGCAAAATTTTTGAAGAGCAACAGTAGCATCATATTTCAGTTTTAACATATATGCCCAAGTACACCTACTAAAATCATCCACAATTGTCAAAAAATATTTAGAACCATCACTGCTAATCTCATGGCAAGGACCCCAAATATCACAATATAATAATTCAAAATAATTTTCACCTCTACAAGTACTTACAGGGAAATGTGGTTTATGCAATTTAGCTAAGGGACATATAAAGCAAGGCGTGTCATCGGAAGATTTGGAAAATTGAATATTATCATCAATGTTCAGAAAAGAATAGGAAGAATGCCCTAATCTATAATGCCAAACATCAAAGCTTTGGGCATTATTAGTCACTGAAGTTGAAACACAAGTGGATGGCAGAATGTTCAATTTGGTAATATAGTCCGATCGAGCTGAATGAGAAACCTTCTTACGCTTCATATAGTAGAGCCCTACCTTAACTTTACCCATGCCAATCATCAAAGCTTTGGGCATTATTAGTCATTGAAGCTAAAGCATAAGTGGATGACAGCATGTTCAATTTGGTCAAGTAGTTCGATCGAGCTGAATGAGAAACCTCCTCTTGCTTTGTATGGTAGAGCCCTTCCTTAATTTCACCCATGTCAATTGTTCTCCAAACTGAAATGTCCTAGATATAACAACAACGAGAGAAGGAAATTAGGTAGCAGTTAAACATTTGAGTTAATTTCTTGACAGAAATTATATGGTAAGAAAAACTGGGCAAGCAAAGGACATCTCGAAGGATCAAAGTGTTTGTAATGTTCACTGTTCCTATATGAGTAACAAGAACCTTGTTACCATTTGGTAAAGCAACCGAGTAAGAGACTTCTGCCTGAATAGAAGAGAACAATGAAGTTGAACAGATCATATAATCTGTCGCCCTTGTGTCTAGAATCCAAGGAATCTCTAAGATGTTAGGGGATTTTGATTCAAAAACAGACATACACAATGACATACAAGAAAGTTGATGTATACTTCCATCAGAGGAAGCAGCAGCAGCAATACTCTGAACATTATTGATTGAGTAAGTTGGATATCGAGAATTTGTGGCTGGTTTAAGGAGGGCCATAAGCTGAGAATATTGTTCTTGACTTAAGGACACTTTAAGTTTGTCATTCACCATTTCCTATGCATAGGCAAGGATGCAATGGATTGATATGCTGATGGTCTATTCTTCTCTTCAAATTTGTGGCCTGATGAGTACCTGTGTAACTTGAAGCACTTATCTGCGTCATGACTAAGAACTCAATAATAAGAGCAAACTGATTTCCCTAGGTTAGCTTTGAAGCATCTCTCGATAGAATGCGTTGGGATTTACAAAAGGTGCAATAATACCGATCATTTTTCTGTGCAGTGGTGTTCTGTTTCCCCCATTCTTTGTAATTTCCTATGGTGAAAAGTGCCATAGACTCAGGTGCAAACCCTTTAGTCGATATCTATCTTCTCTTCTCTTCTTGTTGTATAATCGAATAAACCTCATTTAGACTTGGAAATGGCTTAATCAATAGGATTTGAGCTTTGATCCCTTTATACGAATCATTCTGTCCCATTAAGAATTTTGTCGATATTTATCCTCTTCTCTTCTTGTTGTATAATCGAATAAACCTCATTTAGACTTGGAAATGGCTTAATCAATAGGATTTGTGCTTTGATCCCTATATACGAATCATTCTGTCCCATTAAGAATTTTATCACCCAATCCCTTTGTTGGTTTTGAACCACAATTTTTAATCCCCTACAACTACAATTAGAAATAGCATCATAATTCATGAGCTCATCCAAAAGAGTTTTAAGCTTGGAAAAGTAAATACTCATAGGATCTTGGTTTTATAGCAGTGTGGTTTTGGCTTGTTTGATTTCGAAATTTCGAGCCTCATTTTGCTGGGAAAAACCCTGATCCAGCTCAATCCAAATTTGGTGTGTTGTCTTAGCGTAGGTTGGTACTGTACTTTATATCAATGGCCATCATGTTCTGCATCCACGTAATCACAATATCATTGTAGCATAGCCAATGTTCCATGAGAGGGTCGTTAGGGTCTTTTGGTTGGCAGATGCTCCCATCGATGAATCCTAGTTTTTTCTTGATGCATAATGCCCTTTTCATAGATCAAGCCTATAAGTAATAGTTACTGGCATCCAATGTATGAGTAACAAGCATGACCCCAGTGCAATCATTGCTTCAGATGAAATATGGACTGTTTGGTTGAGTAGGGTCATGAACAACAATGTTTGAGCTACTAGATTGATTGGTGTTTGGGTTTGGTTTGAGCTTAGGTTGCCAGCGTTTGAATCCTGCATTTCACGCTCTGATACCATTTCAAAAATTTCAGAGTAAAACAAAGAATTTCAGTTGAGAGTTTTAAGGAGAGTAATTGGAGAAAAAATTTGTATTGAATCTTCTCAATTGTATCTGTACATTATACTAGTATATATATATACACTTCCGATGCCTATAGCAGAATATTATACACTGCAATCAACCTCAGCATGTTGCAAAACAGAATAGTAGAAATGCAGCTGTAGAATCCAAGATTCTTCCTTCGTTTCTTCTAGAAAATCCTTGGCTTCCTGCTGATGTGTCTCTTGATGAATGTGCTGCTGATTAATACAATTCTCCAACTCAGCTTATTCGTTGCCTTCAAATATGGAGAGGTCGCGATTGGCTTTGGAGAAAAGGTTTAGAAACCAGTCCATTGCTTGGTGCTGTTGATTTTCAAGATTGTAATGTCCCATTTACATGCATCGATTGTGTTCGATTTCTCGATTCGAATTTGAATTGTGAGTGCTGAGTAAAGAGGGGGAATCATTTGGATGATTATTTGCCAATTTTTCAAAATAGACATATTTTTTAATAAAATATATATATATTTTCATAAAATTAAATTTTTAACCACACGTTTCATCGTTTTTTATAATTTTACCTCCTATGAAAAAGTTTAAAAGAAAAAAAAAAGCAAATTTTAATTTTTTCTTCAAGCCAAGAAAATCAAGGTCAAGGGTACTTTGGTCAATCCGAAATCAAACCCAGACCTTTATAAACCCATCGAGGGTTCCACTTCCACAACTCTCGTATAATCTGCGCGTATTTTCTTGAAACTTCAGCGGAAATTATCTGTAACAATGGAGATTACACAAAGTTCCAAAAACCCTGTGGAACCACCGGTACGCGTAATTTCTTTCTTTTTCTTTTCCTTTAATTCGTATATTTCCATAAAATTTCAGCGTATGAAATTGTTAAAGATTGCTAAGATTGGATGAGTGTATACATGTTGATTATTCAATTAGAAACATATGTTCATGTGATAGTATTGAAAAAACCAGATACATTCTCTTGTTGCAGCGAATTCTACGCATTATATTACTATTTCATAATATAAAGACAATCATTACCATTTTTTGTTCAAATTGGTTAGCCAAAATACCCGAATTATTTATTTGCTTGAAGATCAGTCACATTGGCGTTTTCAATATCTTTTAGTTTTTTTCTCCTTTTTTATTTATTTATTTCTTTCAGTAAAAGAGGGTTTTGGAAACTTCCTTTTCAAAAATGATATCAAGAGCTGATTCCGTCACCAGCAGAGTGTTGGTTTGTGGGAAACTTTATTCTTATATGAAACTGTAAGATCATGCTGATAGTTTTATTCAACTATAAGTCTTATAAAATAGATCCCAGTTCTTATAAATCACATTTCTTATTTATATTATCTGTTTTGTAGACAGTGGAAGTTGGGACTTCCCGCAAAGGTGGAGTTGCTACCCGACCTGGAATGTTGCAACTGAGAGCATCTGGCGGTAATCTTTAATATTGTTCTCATGAGTTGTGTGTTCGAAATTCCTTATGCAGAACCTTTTGGGCTAAGACAATGGGTAGCTGCAGAAGTTTTAGTTAATGTAATTTCTTTATGTCTCAGATGCTTCAGCCGTACATCATGACTTCAATAAGAATACTTCTTGTAAAGAACAAAGGTACAAGAAAAGAAGTAGAACTAAATCCGATGGTTCAGAAAGTCTTTCCGATATTGATGATTCTGAGGTATATGCTTTGTCACTTCACATGCATTATTCGTTTAAAGTCTGGCAACCGTTCTTGCAAGTGTGTTTTGTTTTATAATGGTAAGTTCACTTTCGTGCTCTCCATGAGAATTCCTTTACTTTTGTTTGAATAATCAAAACTTCTATGCACCATGGAAATTTCTAATGCTTCTTCTTTAGGCCTGTACTTTGCTGAACTCTGTTAATGAATTTTTTTCGTTAGTTGATAATATCTAACATTTTAACCAGCTGATAAGTCATTGAGAATTTCATATCGTGAAAAAGAAAAGGATGCATAATTCAGAATATGAAAGGGAATCAAGCATTTATCACTAGAGCCCTGAGTTGGAGATGCATTTAAGCAATTTTTTATGCTCTTCAGATTGTTGGATATCTTAACAACAAAAAGGAGATGCATTTAAAGACGATGTTATGGGAAGCCATGAATAAAGAACATGTAAAGGTAAGGCCTTGTTTACTAATACTCTTCAAGATTTGCCTTGCATTTAGAGTAATTTAGTCTATAATTGGTTTATTGAGGTTATTGGCATATCTTACCAGCCTTGCTTCACCTCAATGGTTTCTTACGTATCATCTTGTTTTAGCTCAATTAAGTTGTGCTTTGTCTTCTTTTACCTTGTTCCTCTGTACCGGCATTTTTTTCCCATTTAGCTTTTTGTCTGTTTATTATTTTATTTTCTTTCTATTCTACAAGGAAGTTAGGGTGGAGAGTTATGTTATTCGGATGCTTGCTCTCTCTGAGTGTGTTTTTGTGACACATTTGGATACAATCTATAGATTCTATGCTTCTAGCTTTCACATAGGTGCTAGCCTCTAGAATTATTGAACTATACATATTTGTCCTGCTGTCATGATGTTTGATCTTTTTTGTTGTTGAATTATTATGGGAAAATGTATTATAGTTTGTGATAAAATATAATATGAGTTTCGATTGTGCAAAATAGAGATGAGATTATAACATTCTCTTCTTTGAATCACAATATGCTATCAATATTTCTTTTAAACCATAGAAATTAAAACATCCCATTTCTTGGTTGTGATTTTGGCATAGATCCTTCGTATTTATTAAAAACTTTTAAAGAAAAAATATGACCAGATTGATTTGATTGGAGAATTTGTTTTTGGAAATATCTAGATTCACCTCCAAAACTTAGATATCCTGAAGAACTTAGTTTTGCCTCCAAAACTAATTTTTTAAAAGAATTAATTCTTAGCTAATTCCAACTTATGAAATTATGTTCAACGAGGCAGTAATCGCTGCACCATTGTCTGAACTAAATTAATTGAAGAGAGTGAAACCAGATTTCTTCAGAAATAAGTTATCTAGCAGCACTACGTATGTAAAATTCTCCCGGAAACTACTGTGCATGACTCCATAATATTATCTTCCCTCCACCTCGCATTCTCTGTGTTTACGTTTTCTGTCGATGCCATGCAACTTAAGTATAGTGATGTCAGGTCCTATATACTTGTTATACGAAATGTAATGAGAAAACCTGTTTTAAGCATTTTCTTAGCCGATGTTGAAATATCGACACGGCCCTTACATTCTATCGAGATTTATGTGAACATTGACAGCTTATGATATTGCGACTTGTCTTTAGATTTCAACATTCCTTTTCATACGTTTCCCTCACTGTAAGATTTTCACTCTCTAAATTGGTGGTAAATTTCAGGTTAAGAAACAAAAACCAGCAACTGAGAAAACTACCTCTGCACGGAAAGCTGTTAAAACCACTGAGAAATTGGAACAGCAGGTAATAAATTTGGCTTCAATGAGAGTTTTTGTTTTTTCTCTATCTGTTTGCTACAGTACGATGTAAAACTCAAGACATGGTCGAAGGTAATACGGAATTTATGGTCTTTCATCATTTGTCATGTTCTTGTTGTATGACGATTTCATTCCCTACAAGCTGGAGTATGTTTGTATTGTATTTTACATGTTATGTCGACACGAACCCTGTTTTTGCAGAAGAGAAGCTCGAGAATCAATTATGATGCTTTGAGACTCCTAAATGATGATATGGTTCGTATTTTATGCTCTTGTTCTTCATTTTCATTGGGTCGGAAAGTGTAAAATAAAAATGTAACTAGATTAAGGATATTCTTTGCATTTCTTGTTTGCCATAACTTTGTTAATTATCATTTCAGGATCAAGGTTCTGGAACGGCAAACAATATCAATTTGAAACTTGATTCTTGGAGAGATGACAATTCACATAACGAAAATGCTACCACACCCATAATGCAAAGATCTGAAGAGGGCAATTATAATGAAGATGAAGATGAAGATGAAGATGAAGATCAACAGCAGATCACTTGTGGCGAAGATGATGTTATATTTGGTCATCATAATGATGCAATGTCTTACGGGTACGAAGATGAATATAACGAAAATTTTGATTTCGAGGATTAGTTTGGAGATAGTTGGGAATCGTAGTTGGTCTTTGAACGATGTCAAGCAGTTAAATAATTTTTGATGCAGTATTTAGTATTTTGTATGTTTCTATAGAAAATCATCTATAAATACCCCTTGTCATTGCCCTTTATAGACGAAAAAAATAAATAAAAATGGTAGCTACACCCTACAATGTCAAAAATGTTTAGTCATATTGTATATTGGTTGTATCCAATAGGGTCGGACAAAACCCTGAGTCAAATCGGATCGAATCGAATTGAATCGAACCGAGCGGTTGTTCATAAGTTAAATACTTGAACGAATATCTGAATCGAGAATCGATGAGTTTGGTTCGATTCTCTGTTCTAGATCAAGAACCGAATAAGAATCAAATCTAAATAAATTTTTTTATTTTTTATATTGAATTAATTAAATTATTTTAATTTTTTCTAAACAAATTAGTAAATTAACTAATTTAGTAATTAATGCTCAAACTCCAAGAGAAGTCCATGTCTAGCTAGCCCAATCCAACCCAATTTCTAAATTCAATTTGTTTTAATTTTTTGGACCAATTATTAATTTCATTGTTAGTTCAAGATTTAGGTCTTTTTAAGTTTCTTGAAACAAATGAATTATTGATATGGATCACCGATGTTTTAATGTTAGTATCTACTTTTTAATATTTGTATACATTGAATTAATTTTATTGGACAACTTGTTATTTATATGTTTTTAAATTGGGCTACGTCAATTTATAAAAGTTACGAATGAATATGTCATTAGTTGTATTTATGTAGTGTTGCTGTAAATGTTAAAAAAATTAATTATGATACGGAATCGAACAGAATCGAACTGAACGGAACCGAACCTGAACGATTCCATAATTATATTTGGATCCAATGGGTCCATTTATTAAATATTCGAAAATTTTGTTTCGGTTCGATTTCCGAATCGGATTATGTTTAGCCCTATTATACAATTTTAAATGCCTTGCCACTTATCCATTGAAATTATTGCAATAATTAAGGGGTCATCACAAATATCTGCCCTAGTTTGATTTTTATTATTTTGAAAAAATATTTTCTCTATTTTTTTTTTTTTCAAACTCACATTTTCAATAAAATAATATTATATGTAAATTTATAATTTTTTTTCAACAATACATTTTCCATTAATCAATTATTTCAAAATACATTCTTTAAAAAAAAAAAAAAAAAAGACTCAAATAGGCTAGTAAAACCAACAATTCATCCAGGGATGCCGCTTTTCAGATTGTGTAAAATATTAATTGGTGGGGTTGGGTGAATTAAAGGTTAGGTGTTGAGTGGTTGCGTGAATTGGGAAAGATGAATATTTTTATTAATTGATAGATTTTTTGATGAAAAAATCATTAGAGGTTTGGGATCTTTGTTGCTTATTTTGAAAGGTTTGGAATTTTTAGTATAAATTATCCTTTTTTAAAAAAATTAATACAACATTAAAAGACAATTTAAGTTTTATTAAAATTGGTCAAATTATGATCAAACATCGACTTTTTGGCCAACTAATGAATTTTTGGACAAAAATCATCGAGCGGTCCTTTCGTCCCACTAATTCAAAATGTTTGGGATCAATGATACTACAAATCAAAAGTTCAAATAAAACTTGAAGATTATTTAAAAAAATTTTGAACTAAACAATTATTCCATGAATATATCATTAAATCTCTCAAAATTTTAGAGTAAATTTTAATAAAAATTGTGAGTTTCACAAAAGTTGTGAATTTTATAAAATTAATTGTTAATTTTAAGTTAGATTTAATCCCCATCAAAATAGGATTAAATTTAAAGTGAGTAGAGACATCATAAGTATTTTTCACCCCACCCTCCCACGTTGCCTTGTCCCCTTCGAAAATTATCCCACCATTTTCATCATTTCAACCCCTTCCTCTCGTCCTCGTCCTCCGCCATCAACCTCCCATGGCCTCCCCGCCGCAACCACTTTTTTCTAACCCTATAATCTCATGCCCCTTTTCCATTCCCAAAATAATAAACCCAAAATCAAAAACTCCGAATTCAAATGTGCTTGGATCTCTACACAAAAGTTTAAAATTCGACTTCGATCCTAGTAAAAGTATTTATCAAGTTTAGATCATGATCCAACCCCAAGTGATCCTGCTCGTCCATCTACTCTACAATCCAATGGTTTTGTCTCCAGCAGCTGTTATGTAGTTAGTAATTAGTTGTTAGTTAGGTTAGTTGGTTAGTTTAGTTGTTAGTTAGTTAGATAGTTAGTCTTTTTAGTCTATAAATACAACACCTTTGTATACCATTTTCTTTATTGGATATTTTCCAATTTTCTTTATTGGATATTTCCAATTTTAATAGAGTGTTCGAGTACACGAAGTTTTAGGGATCAATTTTCACTATGACCTATTTACGAAAATCGTGCTCTTATTAGACCTTAGATGAAAAAAGAATCTCTGGCCAACACATGATGGAAGCTAATGAATACAAAATCTAAATTAGTAAATATGTCTATTTTAAGCGGTTTAAATTTTCAGACGAGGTTGTCTAACATTTTAAATTTCATGAAAGTGTTGCAATGGCAGTAATTAACATTGGAGCTTCACCATATTTTCATTTAGGTTAGCAAAACTAGAATGTTTGTACCATGGTTGGCAATTTGAAGGCAATGGCAAATGTGTCACAATACCCCAGGTATGTATGCCAAGGTTTAATGAATCATAAACTGCAGTTTAACTTTCATATTTTTGTGGGATCAAGAAATAATGCATGTCTAATTTTCTTTCTCAAAATATACAGCTTCCTGCAGGGAATCAGCTTGTGCAAAATCATATGAAGTGAGGGACTCCCAAGGACTTATATGGATATGGATGTCTCATAAAAAGACACCAAGTACCAAGAAAATACCCTTCTTTGAAAATTTTGAGAGAGAAGGATTTGGAGATATTTCAACAACCCATGAACTCCAGTATGTTCACTCAATCCTTTTAGAAAACCCGATGGATCCTGCCCATATTCCTATTTCACATGATAGCTAGGACTGGTATTACTGAAAAAAAGGGAAGATGCAGCAGCATTATTTTTCAAGGTGACAGAGAGAATGAATCGAGGATTTGCAGGCATTGGGGTAGTGAAAAAGACCAGTTTACTCCAAACTACATACCATACTTTTTGCATTTTGAAGCACCTTGTGTGATTCAGAACCACCAAGAAACTGTTGATAAGAGTGGCGAGAAGCATTACCTTTCAGGGATATTCCTGTGTCGACTAGCACGACAGGGAAAAGCCATGGTGATTTCGAGGTTTGGAAGCACAATGAAACCATCATGGCTGTTTAAACTCATTCCAGAATGGTATTGAAAACATCTAAAAGGAAAATCCATTAGCAAAGCTGTAAACTTATTTGTTCAAATTATGTCTTCAATACACCTCTAGCATGCACCCCATATTTATGTTTTTATCAACGGTTTGACACATGAATTTTTTTTATATATAAATGTGTGACCGTGAGTCTTAGCCTATATTTAGCTCATATTTATAAACGGTTTATAAACACTTTATTCATACATATTGAGGGATTCACAAGTGTGCTTCCTATTTATTCGCCACTCGTTCTATCGATTTATAATTTAAACCGATTAAAAGCACTTCCTAAACAAGCTTTTACTTCTCTTTGCTTTTGTACTATAATAAACTAACTTGTCTAAAACATTAGTTAGGGAAGTGTGACAAACTTATTTGTTTAAATTATGTCTTTAAGTGATACTGGCATCAAAACGTGTGTAAGGTTTTCGACGAAGGCATGGGTTTCCTTTGCTCCCAGAATCAGACTTCGAAGCCATCTGACACATGGGTGTCTGAGTATAGGAAATGGATGGACAAAGTTGGGCATGGAATGCCAATTTTGGACACAACACAATTTCCTTGAAAAAAGATCCGGCCGTAGTTGAACATTCTCCGGCAGGTTTTGCTGCAACTATCGCCGCTTCTCAACCTGCAAAAGGTGGGATCGGAATTATGCATGCGCCGAATCTTAGAAATAGGTATTTCTCAGGAGCAGGGATCGTTCTAGTCAGCCCCGAAGGATACAAACTTGCCTGTGCAATAAGGTTCTGCTTCAAAGCAACTAACAACGCAGCGGAGTATGAGGCTCTCCTAGCCGGCTTACGATTGGCAAAAGAAATGCAAGCAAAAAGGCTCATAATTAGCAGTGATTCCCAGCTTGTCGTCAGTCAAGTACACGGGAAAAAACTTTTTGTATGACCTAACCATTTGTTTTGTAAGACCAATTAATTTGGTTCAAGTAATATTATTAATAAATTAATTAATGGTGGTTAATTATTAATAAAATTCTATTGATCCATTGAGAAGTGACTGTTTAACAACTGTCCATTTTGATGGAAAGTGAATAATTTTTTTTCTGGCCATGAAATTGTTTCTCTCTGCCTATAAACGTGAATGATGCCCATCAAATTAAAAATTCAATTATAGAAAGGATAAGAGAGATAACGGTTTCTAGATTTTACTAGTTTATATTTTGCAGGTTTAAATCTTTCAATTATTGCTATGGATCAATGTATGTTTCTTGATCAATTAATCTATATGTAAAAATAATGAATTCTAAAGAGTTTGGTATTATGGTTATATAATTGCTTACATGTGGTATCAGAGACAATGTTAAGAAATTCTTGATCTTCCTTTAAAAATTATTGTTTTTCGTTTATTGATCCTTAATTTTTTTTTTATCGATTTATGGAACAAAATTCATTTGACTTCAGTTAAGGTTCCGTCCAAATGCTATTAATTGTTTCCGAAATTGGGTCATTTTCTGTTGAAACATGAAATCAAGTCCAAATACTATTATTCTAAAAAGGAGTAATGATATTTTGTTGAAAAAATCTATGCCATTCATTCATTTCGGTCACCTTAGGTTTCACACCATTTAATCAAATTATTATTACTATTATTATTCATGTAGAAGAAAAGAGACTTTAATATGTATCAGAAGGGAAATGATGATTGGAAATTTGGTCTAGTGAAAAAGCATAGACTTTTATTTACGGTTGCAATTACACTTATCAATGGGTGCCAAAGTCAGTGTTGCAATTATTGTGTTTGGATGCCAAATTTAATATTACATTTACCTGGGCTAAATATATAAATACTTAATTGTGTTATGCCTGACCTCCATTACCATTAATTAGTTTATTGTGTATTTTGTGGCTGAACAAGAATTTGTAAATCTGTAAATAAAAAATAAAATTAAGTGATAAATATTTTGTTTATGTAATTAATGTTTAATTAATGTTGTTTGTTAGTCACCAAAATGGCCAAACATTATGATATTGTGAACGTTAAATTACATAATTTATTTGTCAATTATTCTTGATGGTTTGATACTTATAAATGAAGATGACATTATTATTATTATTGTTGTTGTTGTTGTCAAGAGTATATTGACGTTCATGGATTATAAAAAATATTATGAATCGCCCAAAGATTGATCACTTAATTTTATTAATCTTGAACATAAACGTGGTTAATTGATATACTTAGTTAGATGTGTTTTGTATATCCAAAGATATCAGACATGTTTGATTAGAGTGTATTTAATTAATAATTAAATTAAATTAAATTAGCATCATTATGTTCATTGTATTGGTATAACGTAGTATCACCCAAAGGAGAACTACGCATACATTTATTATTATCTGAATCTGAACTCAAGTACATAATTTAAAACTCAAATCATTAATGTTAGAACATTTTATATTTTACAGTATCTATTCTCGTTTCTCTGCATTCGCATGCTTTATCTGTACTACTATTCAATGTGCTCAATTTCTCTGACTTGTGTGAACAAGTACAGTTCAACTTAGAGATTTTGGACTTAGACTTAGCACTTCAAGTTGAGAAACCTACTGATCTCACTGATGAGAGCAGTGTTGAAGAGAGATCTTTCCATAAAGCTGGGAAATGTCAAACAGATTGAGCCTAATGTTTATGCAGATGACCTTAGCAAAGAATATCAAGTCTACTATCCCTAAAACTGAGATTGCTAAAGAATATATGAAGTTTGTGGAAGAACGTTCTCAAACAGCTAATAAGTCACTTGCTGGCACACTTATGGGTACCTTAACCACCATGAAATTTGATGGTTCTCGTACCACACATGAGCATGTTATTGAAATGTGTAACATTGCAGCAAGACTTAAGACTCTTGGGATGACAGTGGATGAGAACTTTCTAGTACAATTATCATAAACTCTTTGCCTCCTGAATATGGTTCATTGCATATGAACTATAATACCTTAAATGATAAATGGAATGTGAATGAGTTGTACAGTATGCTTATGCAAGAGGAGACAAGACTTAAAAAGCAAGAAACTCATTATGTTCATCTCGTAAGTCATCAAGGAGCTGGAAAGAAAATAAGAAAAGGTTTGGAAAGGGCATTAAGCGAAGACCACTAAAGGTAAATGGGTCTTTTACCTAAATCCACAATAAGGAACAAAAGAAAGATACGTGTCATTTCTGTCACAAACCTAAGCACCGTAAAAAAAGACTGCCTGAAACGTAAAACATGGTTCGAAAGTAAATGTAAGATTATTTCTTATGTATGTTTCGAATCTAATTTGGCAGAAGTTCCTTATAATACTTGGTGGATTGATTCCGGATGTACCACTCATGTTACTAATACGATGCAGGGATTCCTTTCAAC
>CAIGRB010013565.1:69135-102983 GCA_903798255.1 Fraxinus quadrangulata
GAACAAGTCCAGTTCAACTTAGGTGCTTTGGACTTAGACTTGGCACTTCAAGTTGAGAAACCTGCTAATCTCACTGATGAGAGCAGTGCTAATGAAAGATCTTTCTATAAGGTTTGGGAAAGATCAAACAGATTAAACCTAATGTTTATACGGATGACCTTAGCAAAGAACATGAAGTCAATTATCCCTAAAACTGAGATTGCTAAGGAGTATATGAAGTTTGTGGAAGAACGTTCCCAAACAGCTGATAAATCACCCTAACCACCATGAAATTTTATGTTTCACGTACCATGCATGAGGATGTTACTGAAATGAGTAACATTAGAGTAAGACTTAAGACTTTTGGGATGACTGTGGATGAAAACTTTCCAATACAGTTTATCATCAACTCCTTGACTCCTGAGTATGATCCATTTCATATGAACTATAATACCTTAAAGGACAAATGAAATGTGAATGAATTGCACAGTATACTGGTGCAAGAGGAGACAAGGCTTAAGAATCAAAGAGCTTATTCTGTTCATCTCGTAAGTCATCAAGGGCTGGAAAGAAATATAAGAAGAGGTCTGGAAAGGGTATTAAGCAAGGACCGCTAAAGAAAAATGAGTCTTCTGCCCAAATCCACAATAAGGAACACAAGAAAGATACGTGTCATTTCTGTCATAAACCTGGGCACCGTAAAAATGATTGCTTGAAATGTAAGACATGGTTCGAAAGTAAAGGTAAGATTATTTCTTATGTATGTTTCGAATCTAATTTGGCAGAAGTTCCTTATAATACTTGGTGGATTGATTCCGGATATACCACTCACGTTACCCATACGATGTAGAGATTCCTTTCAATCCAGACCATAAATCTAAATGAAAAGTTTGTTCTCATGGGCAATCGAATCAAAACTCATGTTGAAGTTATTGGAACCAACCGTTTGATTTTATCATTTAGATTTATTTCAAACTCTTTATGTACCTTCTATTTCCCGTAATTTAATTTTTATTTTATTTTATCAAAACTTGATTCTTTTGGATATTTTTTTAATGGTGGAAATGGATGTTTGAGTTTGTTTAAAGAAAATCATCTTATCAGTTCTACTACTCTTTGTGATGACTTATATAAATTAAAGTTTGATAACCTCTTTGTCGAAACACTTTTAACCTTGCATCATAATGTTGGTACTAAACGTGGTTTATTGAATGAACGATCTACTAACTTGTGGCATAAACGTTTGGGTCACATATTCAAGGAAATGATAGAAATACTAGTAAAGAATGAAATCCTTCATGACTTAGATTTTAGTGATCTCGAAACTTATGTGGATTGTATTAAGGGCAAACAAACCAATCACATAAAGAAAGGAGCCACAAGAAGCACAAAACTTCTTGAAATAATATACATCGATATATGTAGGCCTTTTGATGTTCCATCATTTGGTGAAAAAAGTATTTTATCACCTTTATTGATGACTTTTCACGTTATGATTATGTCTATCTACTGCATGAAAAGTCTCAAGCTGTAAATGTTTTAGAGATCTTTGTCAATGAAGTTGAACGACAATTAGACAGAAAGGTGAAAATCATTAGATCTGATAGAGGTGGTAAATATTATGAAATGTATGATGAAATTGGGTCCATTTGCTAAATTTCTTGAAAGACGCGACATATGTTCTCAATACAGTATACCGGTACACCACAACAAAATTGTGTAGCTAAAAGGCGTAATCGTATTCTAATAGAAATGGTTAGGTTTATGTTAAGCAATTCTCCATTACCCATTTCTTTGTGGATGTTTGCATTAAACACTGTTACATATTTGCAAAACAGGGTTCGTAGTAAGGCAGTTCCAAAGACTTCTTTTGAAATGTAGACGGGAAGAAAACCTAGTTTAAGGCATTTACATGTTTGGAGTTGCCCAGCAGAAGTAAGAATTTATAATCCACATGAAAAGAAACTGGATTCAAGAAAAAATAGTGGATTTTTCATTGGTTATCCAAAAAAATAAAAGGGGTATAAATTTTATTGTCCTAACCATACTACTAGAATTGTTGAAACTGGAAATGCTAGGTTCATTGAGAATGGTGAAGTTAGTGGGAGTTTGGAACCACGAAATGTGGAAATGCAAAGAAGTTAGAGTTCAAGTTTATCTACCCTCGACTTCTTCCAATATTGTTGTTCCTCGATTGTTGAATGGTGTGACAATTTGTCAGAACAACAAATAATGATCAAATATCTCATAATGTAGTTAATGCTAATGAACCTGTACTAAATGAACCACAAAAAATATAATTAAGAAGGTCACAAAGACAACGTAGACCTGTTATTTCTGATGATTAGGGGGTTTACCTACAAGAGTCTGAATTGACTTAGGAATTGTTGATGACGATCCAGTTTCGTTGTCACGGGCCATTGAAAGTGCTAATTCTGATAAGTGGTTAGATGCTATGAAAGATGAGTTGAAATCTATGGAACATAATGAAGTTTGGGATCTCATCGAATTACATGAATCATGTAAAAGAGTTGGGTGCAAATGGGTCTTTAAGACCAAGCACGACTCTAATGGTAATATCGAACGATATAAAGCTAGACTTGTTGCTAAAAGTTTTACTTAAAAAGATAGCATTGCTTATAAGGTGACATTTTCTCCAATATCCAAGAAAGACTCATTTAGAATTAATGGCTTTAGTAGCTCAATATGACTTATAGCTACATCAAATGGATGTGAAAATAGTATTTCTAAATAGAAATTTAGATGAAGAAATTTATATGGATTAGCTTGAAGGTTTTTCAATTGAAGGAAATGAACACACAGTGTGTAAATTAAAGAAATCAATATACAGACTTAAACAAGCTTCCCGTCAACGGTATCTTAAGCTCAACGATACCATTACTTCCTTTGGATTTCAAGAAAACATCATTGATCGATGTATATATCTAAAGATCAGTGGGAACAAGTTTATATTTTTTATTATGTATGTTGATGACATCTTGCTAGCTACTAATGATCTTAGCCTATTACACGAGACTAAGAAATTTCTCTCTAAAAATTTTGAAATGAAAGATATGGGAGAGACAACCTATGTGATTGGAATTGAAATATTCCTAGATAGGTCACAAAAATTGTTAGGATTGTCTCAGAAAGTATATATCAATAAAGTTTTAAAGAGATTTAAGATGGAAGCGAGTGTCGTTCCAATTTAAAAAAGAGACAAATTTAGTCTCATGCAATGTCCTAAGAATGAATTGGAACGTAAACAAATGACAACTATTCCTTATGCATCTCTTGTGGGAAGTTTAATGTATGCTCAGACTTGCACCAGACCAGACATCAGTTTTGCTGTCGTAATGCTGGGCAGGTATCAAAGTAACCCAGGACTTGATCATTGGAAAGTTGCAAAGAAAGTGTTGAGATACTTGTAAGGAACGAAAGACCACATCCTCACTTATAGGAGATCTGATAATTTGGAAGTCATTGGATATTCAGATTCAGACTTTGTTGAATGTGTGGACACTAGAAAGTCCACATTTGGCTATCCGTTCCTCTTGGCTGGATGGACTATATCATGGAAAAGTGTGAAGCAGTCGGTCATTGCTGCATCCACTATGGAAGCTGAGTTTGTGGCATGCTTTGAGGCAACGGTTCAAGGATTTCAGGGCTTGGAATTGTCGACAGTATTGCCAAGCTGCTAAAACTTTATTGTGACAATTCTGTATCAATCTTCTTTTCAAATAACGACAAGTACTCTGAAGGTGCTAAACACATGAAATTGAAGTATTTTGCCGTTAAAGAAAAAATTCAAAAACAAAAGGTGTCAATCGAGCATATTAGTACCAATCTTATGATTGCAGATCCACTAACGAAAGGATTGCCACCAAAGATATTTAATGAACATGTCGAAAGAATGTACATTATTGGATATGATCATTGATGTTATGGAATTTGGGTAATTGACACTTTGAGCTCGTTTATGTATTATTTTTGACAAAATATTATTCATATCATAATAGTTGATATATGTGCATATGGATTATATGAATGCTGTCACAGACAGTCTTTTCGAAGATATTATTGAAATTTAGTTATAAAACTTCTCATTACGTGTCAGGTTGGGTGGGGACTGATATTGTAGTACATGGAAGGAATTATGTTGAAATGATGATGTAAAGCCATGTTTCTTATTGGTGTTTACCTAAGAATGACATATTAAGTGACCAATGTACGAGAAAATTTTAACTTTTCATATGCGCATTATATTATATACCACATAACGATGTAATATTACATGGACCAAGTGGGAGAATGTAAGATCAATTAATTTGGTCTAAGTAATATGATTAATAAATTAATTAGTGGTGGTTAATTATTGATAAAATTCTATTGGTCCATTGAGAAGTGGCAGTTTAATAACTGTCCACTTTGATGAAAAGTGGGTAATTTTCTTTTATGGCCCATGAAATTGCCTCTCTATGCTTATAAACGTGAATGAAGTCCAAAAAATTAAAAATTCAATTACCAAAAGGATAAGAGAGAGAACGGTTTTACTAGTTTATATTTTACAGGTTTAAATCTTTCAATTATTGCTATGGATCAATGTATGTTTCTTGATCAATTAATCTATATGTGGAAATCATAAATTCTAAAGATCTTGGTATTAGGGTTATATAATTGCTTACATCTTTACCTCAATATCAATATCCTCTGCAAGTATTTTAAATGAAAGAAAAAAATGTGGATGCTCGAAATAAGCCAAAAAGTTCAACAATGAATGCCATGTGTAAGCTAACTTTATCCACATTTGGCTCCTGTTGATAAACTATTTATAAATACTCAACTCACTTTTATCTACATATTTTGAATGACCTACAAGTATTACTCACTTATTATCTACTCATTCTTATTTATTTATAATTTAAACTATTTGTGAACACTTCACAAACACACTTTTTGTTGTTGACCTAAATATGCTTGGCTATGTGGTATGGAAGCCGAATTGGAATTCTTGAAACAAGTATAAAGTAAAAAGTTAGAAATTATGTAGGAATAATTTTGTTGTATTGAATTGAATATTAAAAACGTGTACAAAGCATTTGTGTATATGTGTGTGTGTGTGTGTGCGCGCGCGCGCGCGTGCAAAATTATTCTTTAATTTTAATTATATAAGGAAACTAATATAAAACTCTAATCTAAAAGAAATTAAAAAGTATATTCTAATCAATATGGAAAAGAAATACTATTATAAACAAGAAATAAAGAGATAAAATCTATTACAATTAGAAAACATATCATAGATATCTAAATTTTATCTTATTTATAATAGGATTGCCCTACATCGTTCTCTCCCACTTGAAATGAAAAAAAAAAAAAACTCATCCTCGATTTTGGTTGAAGAAAATAAAATCAATCATTTGGAAGAAAAATAGTAAAAAAATCCTGTTAATATTGATATTGAAAAAAATATCAATTTCTTGATGTGCTTAATAAATCTTATATTCTTCATTTGCATTGTTTGAAGTCAACTTTATTCCTATCATGCTTACTATATTTTCTTCACGGATAATTTCTATGCGACATTTCTTCATAAACGAAACATGGTTATCCTTGAGTCTGCTTTCGATAGAGATCACTGGTGTTATTTTTAATTTTTCACACTTCTCGTCTTCTGTTTTTCCTCAATATGAAAAAACTTATACGAGGACTTAAATTCTCGTCGTTCATATTTTTCTTATTCTTATGTAATTCATTGGCATTGAAACTATAAAAAAAAGATCAACAAAACTTATATGACAAGCCTTACCTTTGATTCTTTCATGATTATAAAGTTTAATTTCCTTATCTCGTGTTTGACACTTCTAAATTTCAACTTGTTCATCATCAGAGTACATCTCCATCTTGGAGTCTTCAGTTGCAATTTTCATATATAAGGGATCAACAAGTTTTGAAATTTTCAACTTGCACATGCTTTTCTACCTGTATTTTATTGTCATAATTGACAACTTTTTGATCATTTTGACTAATATCATTTTATAACCTCATTATTTATCTTAAAATCTGTTGCTTTTTTTACACCAGAGTAATCTTTCTATTGTACTATCAAAATACATACATGTTATCTCGACATATGTAAGTAACATTTACATTATAGTACAATGGTTGTCTCCAAAATAAATAACAATTGTCGATCTCTACCACGTTAAATATAATCTCATCTTTGTAACATTTTTCAATAGAAAATGAAATTATATATCTCTACATATTTTGAATCTTGTCCCCTATTCATTTGTAAAGTTTGATAGTAAAAAGATTATTTTTCAGTCTTTAAATTTAAATTTTCACCTGTGCTTTGGATATCACGTTTTCACTACTCTCATGATTTATTATCATGTTGCATACTTTATTATTGATGATGCATCATATTTTAAATATCTTGTTACGCTTCAAATTAGGCTCTTTTATATCTTCTCGATTGGCCTTCGTATAATTCTTTATAACTTGTGTGTATTCAAATTTATCTAGAACTCTAGGAAACTCTCTAGCCACTTGTTGTCGTGTTCTAAACTTCTTGAAGCAACCAACATTTATAGCAATTAAAGTCTGCAAATTTTGGTTAGTTGCGTCTTCAAACATCTCCATCCATCATTCCAAATTTCGGACCAAGGTTGGTTTTGCAATCCTTCGAACATCGTCAGGAGGATGCATACCACTACCACCATGAGTAGCTATTAGCCAATGGTAAACCTTGTACTGATACCAATTTTGATGCTAAAACAGAGTTGGAATTTTTGAAACAATAATAAAGTAAAATGTCGAAACTATGTAGGAATAATTTTGTTGTATCGAATTGATTGAGTTGAATATTGGAAAAGTGAACAAAGTTTTTGTATATATAAGCAAAATGATACAAAAAAAAAAAAAATTGTAATATAAAAAGAAAAATAATAATACAAATGGATATTATCTAATTAATATCCACTTTAGTAATTATATACAAATTCAACAATAAACCACTTTTCTTACCAAAAATTAAATTGTTGATTTTGAAACATAAAATATTTCTAGACGTTTTCGATTCTTTGTACACTTGTTTATTCAACATAACAAAAGCTAAGAGTCTGTTTTCTTTGATGTTTTCAGGTCATTTTAAGTTTTCAATTTTTGAAAACACTGAAAACACGTTTACTTATCTATTTTCAGAAACGGATTTCCAAAAACGAGTTTAAAATTTACAAAGAAAGCGGAAAACGTCAAAAAAGTCGTTTTAGCTGTTTTCAATTAAAACCAAACTAAAACTTCATTTTTTTATTTTTGAAAAAAAAATTTAAATGACAAAAAGAACGCGTTTTCAACAATCTCAAAATGGACACTCAAAACACAAAACTCAAAATAAATTCAAAACTCAAAACTAAAATTCAAAGAGAACAAAACCTCTTAAAATCACAGCAATATCAAATTAAGCCTAACGTGTTTAATAATCTTAAAATCTTTAATATGATAAATATGATTGACGATGATTTTATGAATATATTTGTTTGAGATGGAAAATGACTTCTATCCGATTTTTTTCGATTCTACATTTGGGAAAAATCCTTGTATTCACCCTCGAAACTAGATATAGGGAAACAACTGTAGAATTGCAGGCAATTGAGCCGGCTTGCGAAATTTTAGAGTCAATAAGATAAAATTTGGTCAAACCTACCAAAATCCTCAATATTTTTTTCCTCGTGTCGTACAACTAACGCAGCTTATTTTCCAAATCTCATCAAATCCTATAAAAGTAAGAAAATCCCATTAAGTTCCTACTTGTAAAATATCACTTTCCACCTCCTTTTATTAATCAAATATTGGATCGTTTGGCAGTCTACTTTCATTATTGTTTCTTAGATGGGTATTTTGGGTATAATCAAATTATAATACCCAAGAAGACTACAATTTTTATAGGTTAATGATCAAGTTTGAAGATGGCAACAAAATTATGATGGAGATTTGCAATCAATGTAGCTTTGAAAAGGAGTTCAAACAACTTATATAGTGCCTAGCCGCTATACTACCAATGCCAAAGTAGCCCAGAAGACCTAAAATTGATTCAACCAAATAGTGGAACTCGATTCAATCGAACGACAGTGCTAAGCGCCAAAAAAAAAAAAAAACACCACAACACTATAGAAAACCCATATTAGAAAAAAATCAATCGAACCACAGTGCCTAGGTGCCATAAAAACAGGGTTACAACACCAATGCGGTTGTTTTCTTTAAAAAGTCATTGTCCTTCTTTCTTCGATCTACTTCATCCTTCCACCATTTTTTCAATATACCTTCTTATCTGTTAGGACCTCCCAAAATCCACATTGGTATGATATTGTTCGCTCTAGGCATGGTCCCTCACGAATTTGCTTTTGGATACTACCCAAAAGGCCTCATACCAATGGAGTATTATCCTACACTTATAAACCCATCATATTTTCCATATCTAATCGATATTGGACTTCTTTTACTCTCAACAATCCTCTTCTCAAATGAAGGACCACGTCATTGTAGCCTCCTCTCAAACGATAATCCATCTGCTAGTCATTTTGTACCGTCATTATTGTTGTCGTCCTTGACCAAACAGGACCCATAGCCTGACCCCCATATTTTTTATGTCAGGAAAACTTTTGACACAAGGTACCTCAAACGCAGATGATTTTTAGCCAAATCACAAGGCTATTTAGGGGACCTCCATCACGCTTTTCACTGCGCTCCTCCGGCTAAGTTTTGGGCCTTGGACAGAAATGTGTTTTTATGGGATATTCTGAGGGAGTGAAAGGATACAGACTTTCAGCTAGAGATGAGAAGGATTTAAAATGATAAATAGTAGGAATGTGACATTTAATGAAACTGATATGTCTTGTTTAAGTAAGAGAGTCTCTAGTGATATTTCTAAGAATGATGAGGATGAGGGGACTAGAATACAAATGAAATTAGGTCATTCTCCTGGACTTGTTGAGGAGGAACATGTTGAGAATGAAGTTGATGAGGAGAATGATGGTATCACTGGTTCTCATGAACCTATTGAAGGTGGTGAACACGACTTAGTAGGTGATGTGGTTGATCATCTAAGTGATTATCAACTTGCTCGTGATAGAGTTAGGAGGGAGATTAGGGAACCTGTTAGGATGGTGATTATCAATCCTTTGCTATTTTGTCATATCAAGATTTAGCTTTTAAGGAGCCTAAATCTTATGGAGGCTTTAGGTTGTCAACAATCTAATGAGTGGCTAGGTGCTATGGAAGAAGAGATGAAGTCCCTTATGAAGAATAATATTTGAAAATTGGTTCCTAAACCTAAAAATAAGTCTTGTGTAGATTGCAAGTGGGTTTATTGTATTAAGAAATGTAGTTCTTCTAAGAGCCTCTTAGGTTTAAAGCTAGACTTGTTGCAAAGGGGTTTATACAAAAACTTGGTATTGATTATAATGAAAAAATTTCTCCTGTTGTGAAATATACTAAAGAGTCATGCTTGCTTTGGTTGCTCAATATGATTTAGAACTTGAACAAATGGATGTTAAAATTGCCTTCTTGCATGGTGACTTGGATGAAACAATTTATATGGTTCAACCTCAAGGTTTTATCGATTCTAAAAAGCCTAATCATGTTTGTTTGCTAAATAGATCTTTGTATGGTTTGAAACAATCACCTTGACAATGGTATATTAGATTTGACAATTATGTGTCTTCTATTGGCTTTGTACGAAGTGCCTTTAATTATTGTCTGATGTGATTGTTTACTTACTTTTGTATGTTGATGATGTGGTGTTAATTGGACATAAAATGAGTTATATAGATGACATTAAAAAGGTTTTGAGTGCCGAATTTGAAATGAAAAACTTAGAACATGCTAGGAGAATTTTAGAAATGGATATTAAAAGGAATAGATCACAACAATATTTTCTTTTAACCTGATCTGACTATGTGAAGAAGGTGTTATCCAAATTTGCTATGCATGATTTTAAGCCTGTTACTTTGCCTCTTGCTTGTCATTTAAGTTGAGTAAAGAACAATGTCCACAAGATGAATCTAATATAAAATACATGCAAAATGTGTCTTATGCTAATGTTGTTGGATCTGTTATGTATACTATGGTGTGTATTCATCCTGATGTTGTACATGCTATTAGCATTTTGAGTAGATATATGAAAAACTCGGGTCCCGATCATTGAACCGCTTTAAAATGACTTTTAAGATACTTCAAAGATATTTTAAATCTTGTAAAGAGGGAGTTGTGCTGAGAGGGTATGTGGATTCTGATTATACTAGTAATAAGGACAATAGAAAATCAACTACTGCATATGTGTTTACTTTCTGTGGTACTTGCATTAGTTAGAAGTCTCAATTGCAGTCTAATGTTGCTTTGTCTACTACAGAAGCTGAGTATGTAGCTGCTACTGAAGCTATAAAAGAGTATTTGTAGCTTAAAGGCTTGTTATTGCATGATCTTGTTGTGGTTTATTGTGATAGTCAAAGTGCTACTCATTTGTATAAAAATCCTGTGTTTCATGATATGACTAAACACATAGATGTTAAGATGCATTTCATTAGAGATATAGTTCATAAAGAATCTATTTTGCTTGAAAAAATCCCTACACAATTTAATCCCATGGATATGGGAACAAAAGTATTTCTCCTTACCAAGTTTAAATCATGTTTACAAATTTTAAGGATTAATACTGGGTAACTTTGTATTTTCTGCAGGTGGGTGACCTTTTTGACGTTGGTGTTATTATGCTCTAATTTGTTTGGATGTTTTATAACATTGGCATCAAGAGGGAGATTTGTTAGAATGTGATGCCATTTGTGACATTTACTTCTAACATTTGGGCAATGATGAATTGGGCTTGGCCCATAGTTGGAATGAATTTTTTGTCATTGCCCAATAACTCAACATTGATACAGGCCCAAAACCCGAGCCCAAGGTGAAGCCACTTGTGTTGCTCTGGACCTTAGATTGATGGTTGGAGCTATGGTGGTGGTATTTTGTATATATACCAGCTGAAAGGTCATGTTTGGGGTGATTCATTCATTCTGTTTGTTCGAAGTTTCTGGGTTTTCTCTGTCTTTGTTCATCTCTGTATTCTCTGTTCTGAATCTGTGTGAGTGATCAAAACTTCGGGTTTTGATCTTAAATCTTAGTGATTTGGATCTTGGTGATTCTTCGTTTGAGAGTTTTAGAGTCCTTAGGTTAGCTATTTGATCTAGGTTCATTGTAGTAGCGGTGATGTGTTTTTGCCTTAGGGTTTGGGTGCTTTGTGGATGTTTCAATGTTGTACAGAAGGGTACAATGATGTTATTTCGGAGCCATATGATTTGATATACTACTTGGTGTGGTTGAATTTTGGTTTTCTTGGTGAATCCGTTTTACTGCTTCCGTTGGTTTTTATCTCTACATTATCCAAAGAAATAAACTGTCTCCAAATCATTCCAACCTTTTCAAAATCATTGTTTTCTCTCATTTATCAAAGAATCTTCATTGGGGGATTACTAAAGAGATTGTAAAGAAAACCTCCAAAAAGAAACACAAAGGGGAATTTCACTTCGTAGGTGTAAGTATCTCATCCTCTCATTCTCTTTAAAACTTTTACTACTTTTGGTGGATTGCTGGGTGGCTATTCAGATGATTTGGAAGATAGTAGAGATTGTTTTGACATTCCATTCTTGGAGACTCCCTTTGTGCACGTGCACATGGTATTTGATAGAAGGTCCGAGTGAAGTTTAATTGGGTACTGTTTCATCACGAAATTTGATTTATTATCATTATTGATTGGAAAGATTGTCTTTGCCTTGCATTGTTTGTGTAAGAGGATCAACATAATCAATTGTATTCTATTTACATATGACTCCTAAACATGCTCGAAATTCCTCATCATCATCGTCCACTTTTGATAACCTCAAGTTTGTGAGTACACAAGTTGCTGAAAGGTATGCCTTGCATTCCAGAAAGAGGTTTTGATAATTATACGACTCTTGTACAAAGGGGCTGGGAATTGTTTGATAAACAACCGAAGGCTATTTTGATACCTATGGTAAGAGAGTTTTTTGCTAATGCCAAAAAACATAGAGAGTTCAAAGTGTGTATAAGATACAAATGAATCTCTTTTGACAGAACATCAATAAGTCGATTTTACAATCTCCCCTGCTTGGATAATGATTATTACACCACATTTCGTAAAGAACGAGTTAATCTTGATGAAATAATCCAGTACTTTGCTCAACTTGGCACTAAATGGAAAACTTCTGAAAAATATATAATCAATTTCTCTGCTTTGAGCAGTTCGAACATAAAGCTTGGCATTTTTTTATTTTTGCAAAACTTCTTCCCAATAATAATTTAAATGAAGTGACCAAGGAACGCGCTATCCTAAATTATGATATTCATATAGGCATGTGCATTGATGTGGGTGGAATCATTCAGAAGTGGCGTACCCTAGGCCAGCCATCACACGTGATGGAACTTCAAAATTCATGAGCGGGCGAGCTTCTAAGTACATCTAGTCATGTTTTGGAAGACCAACCATCTTACTCACACCCTCCACTGCCAGTAAGTGATACTACTTCAATGGACCTTGCTAGTCAAATAATCAACAAGCGCAAATGCGGTGTGAACCTCGTTGAGGATGTAACTTGGAATTCACACTAGATTTGATTTGAACCCCAAGAAAGTTAAAATTAGATGAAGAACCTAGACCAAATAATTTTTTTAATCAAGAATTACGACTGGAATGGTTGACGACACAAACGGAATTTGACCCTGAAAGTTTGACAACTTCATCGGAAAAATTATGAAAAATCAAAAAATACTTTCAGTTTGAACTCACGAAATCTAACAATCGAACTAAAAGTTATGCATGTTTTCGTACATTTTCCTTATTCCTTCACTTTTCTAATTGGTTTAGGAACTTTTTTTTCTTCTAATTGATCCACAAATAAAGAATCCTTGCTAGCTTGATTCTCATCAAAATGTCATAGCTACAAAATGCCATTCAAGAGCAGCATGTTTAGCAACACTCTTTATAGCAATAGTTTGATCACTTTGTACAAATCAATAGAACCAGTAGTTCAATTACCAAGTCCAATTCAAAATACGTTGGTGATGCTTTCAAATCACTCTCAATTCTGGACATGGTGCAGTCACGTTTTCTCAGCCTCCGGTCTTTCCATCATATTGTGAAGTTACACTAAAATTAGAGAGGATAAGAATTAATATATAAAGTCAACCTTAGAATACACCTTGGAAAAAGAATCAAGAATATAAGTTTGGAAGTGTGTATTTCATAAATGAAGAAAGGATATACTTAACCATTGAGGATCAGAAATTGAACCAACTTGTGAAATTGTAACGTTGTACTTAATTTTTCATACACATACCAGTTTTATATTGGATAAGTAAAATTTAGCTTCTGCATTATAACTTTGAAGCAGTTCATAGATTCAATACAATATTTTCAATCATGAGACAAAAAAGCAGGCTATCCAACTAAAATTTATTGCACGCAGTTATTTAAGATGTGTATTAGTTTTGTTTGTTTGCATCTTTTCTTTTCCTTTCTTTTTCTTTTATGTTTGCTCGAGGACTAGCAAATCATTAAGTTTGGAGTGTTTGATTAGTGTGTTTCACTCATGCAATTAATACCATTTAAGCTTGATGTTTTGTTTGATCTTAAGAGTTTTATGATATTTTGATGCGTGTTTTTGTGTTTTTTTGTAGGTTAGGTGAAATGGTGACAAAAAGACGATTCTTGGAATAATTAGGAAGCCAGGAGTGATGGTTATATGAACCGATGGAAGGACTTAAAAACATGCTAAAGATAAGAAAAAATGGATAGAAACTTCATATCAACCGCCGACGCCTAAGCACTTCAGAAGATAGAAGAAACAACCAATGCCTCAGCGCTCCAGAAGATACAACTAGAATTGATTAGTTGATTCGAATGAAGCCTAATAACCCTAATTCGAAATGGACATTAAAAGACCTATGAATAGAACCTTTTAGAGCATTTCTGAAGGGGCCTCTAGGATGGGTAATCTAAGAGAAGAAAGCAATTGAAGAAAGAGACGACTATAAGAAAGATTGAATCAACTCCAAAATATTTTGTTTTTCTCTTTTCTCCTTCATCTTTAAAGTACCATAAAACTTAATGAATTCTTATATTCTTGATTTGGAATAGAAATATTAGAATCATAATTTAGTAATAATTTTCCCTTGAACGAGAGGAGTTGAAATATTAAAAGGTTCTTTGCTTGTAAACTTGGAAAGCCTATTGGAGATGAATAGAGAATTAAAAGACATAGTTGATAGATGAAATCAAAATTCCTAGGCTCTTTTTATCTTGTTTACTCATTATGATTCAACATTCCATCGTTCATTTATCTAAAATTTCAATTTAGATCTAGTTAAATTTCAGTAATCCGGTTAAGTTGGTTGTCTAGATAGTAAGGGTTGTTTTGATTATAGTATTTAGTAGAAATTTAATTATCAATCTCTGTGGGTTTGACGTCCTGATTCATCATTATATTATAAAAGTTGACATCGTACATTTGCGATATAATTATGTGAACGATAATCAAGAAGGAAAAAGTACATTGACCCAACCCGTGCAAGTATAAAATGTATGACCTGACTTCTAGGAATAAGGTTGTCGAACATACGTAACAATAGTAGCTACGGAACCCACGACAAATTAGAATTAACCCAAGAAAATCAAGAATCAACGTTTAAAAAGCTCGACCCAATAAATTATTGAACCAAAGAACGAAGACAATCGCTAACAATATCTTGACCCTGTGATCACAAAAACTTATGAACTTTACTTAAATTATAGAACGCCACAAGAATTTAATTTTTGATAAGTTCAAAATTAATTTAACGAAGAACAAGAAAATAGCAATATGCCTCGCAATAATATATCTCAAATTGTATTTTTCACAATGAATGGAATGAGTCCTATTTATATGGAATCCATAAAACCTACTTCAAAACGGAATTAATAAAAATCTGTACCTACATAAAAAAGAGAAAGATCTAAATTGTATTATAAACTTATTTTGAAGATTCAAATTGTAGCCTTAGGTATCCTTGCAATGATGTAGAATTGTCCATCTCCTCTAGCCTTAGGTAGTAGGTAATCTTGAACTTTTTTGCATTCCAACAAGCCATTTTTTGCCAATGCACCATAACCCAATCACTTGGTTCAAATACTTTACCTCTTCCTTTTGTTACATTGAGATGCATATAATTAAATTCCATGATTTCCATCTAAATTACCACTTACAATAATATTTAAAGACTAATAATCAAAAAAAATTAACGGATTTAAACCATAAACTATATATCAAACGTGCAGTAGAAGTAGTAGAGGATACTAAATTGGTTCCCAAACATATTCTATAAATTCAAACCAAAATAGTTAAGGACTTCAAGATTGAAATATAGATTCTCATGCCTCAAATCACCAACAATGCACCTCAAATGTCTATCATACTCAATTAGTTTCTCACAACATACTAGAATATTATTAACTAATAATTGATTGCTTAGCATATGACAAATGACTTATTACCCTCATATAAATATTAGATGCATTAATATGTATAAAAGTACATGCTCCATGTGAAAAATTAATACTACTGTTGACTCCATCATCGACATATGGGGTATCGATTCTTTACCATAGTTGAATGCTCCTCCTTCAATGCTCATCTTGGATACTCAATGGATGGTATCTAAATAAATCTTCATGGAACGAGTCTTTGAGTTTCTGCAATAAATAAATACCCAAAGCTAAATCTCACTTTTTTTTTTTGCATGAAATTTACTTTCGACTTTTCTTTGAGTTAATCCCCATGTACAGGAAAAATTTCACAGGCCATTACCAGGCTTCTCACATGGGGGTGGCCCCACCCATGAATAAAAAATAGAAAAAAAAAACACACCCCACTGTGCATGTGAGTGGTCTGTGAATTTCACAGGCTGTACATGTATTATCTCTCTTTTTCTTTCATCTCAATAAACTCTTTTTTTCTCTTTTTTGGCCCTACTTTTTTTTCCCCACAATTAGCCATCTCACTATCTAATCTCCTAATCTCCTTTTTCATTTCTTTGTTTTTATTTTCTTCCTCACCTCTCAATCTCAATTGGTTTCATAGACCTGTTGTGGTGTAAAAGTTGTACATATTCTTGAATCCATCATGTTTAACATTCTTATCATAGTGACCTTCTCAACAAAATGTGTTCAGCATGCATATGAACTACATTACACATTACTTCATCATGATACCTCCCAATTGAGAAATTCACCAACGACTCGCCTATTCATCTTAATCTCTCCACATTCATTCAACCATTGCAATTTGTAAGACCTATGATGTTTTAGCACATTTAATCCCAATTTTTCAACAAGTGTAGTGTTAGCTACATTGGTACAACTACCTCCATCAACAACGAGCGCCCCACTGCATACTCCACTTTCTCACAATCGCTAGCATCTTCCAATGAGCAAACATTGAGAAGCAATGTGTCCCGATCTCAAGCACCCTTAAAGCATTTGATATCTCGATTTCTAGAGGGTTGGGAATTCACATTGAGTGTAGTTTTGCTAGCAACTTCCTCTCTTCCCTTCGGTAGCTCAATCCTACTTTTTGAAACAGCCACATCACCTTTATGTTTATCCCACTTCGATTTTCAAGAAGAGTTAGAACCCGAAGAATTCGATGAATGTCTAGTTGTCCCCTTACTCTTCATGGCTACATTGTAGCATGTCTTCCAACTCCACATAATGTTATAACTCTACTCTATTAGCTATCTCCATATTCAAACTATTCAATGGCCTCCATATCTCTACATTTGCTTTAATCATAGCAATCTCCATCTCCTTATGATAACCTCCACACCCCGAGAACCTTAAGGCTTTGCAATTTTTGATGAAACTCTATAATAACGATAGGCATGAGAACCTTTCCTTCATCGCCTTCAATTATTCCCATGTATTAATATGCATTTCACGGTTTCTCTTCCTAGATGTTACTACTTGATCCCATCAAATGATAGCATGATCAATAAATTCAAGTACCGCAATCTTTACCTTATTTTCCTTCTCCAACAGGATATCTACCCTTCATTTTATGTCTAACTCTTCTATCATTCTTCCTAATTCGACATCCACCAATACATCCTCATTAATGTCACTATCTGCTTTACATTACCAACAAAATCTGCTATATGATCCCGCCTACCTTGCGGAGATTAAAGAAACTTCTCTAAGTTGTTCCCTACGTAAATTAGCAAGCACATTTGCCTCTCCATCCACGTCTCTTACCTATCCATTCTATCTTCCATATCACCAAACAATATTTCAAATCATCGTATCACCTCCTCTGTCATGATGACCTGACTATTCTTCCCGTGTATCACTCGATTTGACTTTTTCTCTCTACTAGTCTCACCACTCTGCCTTTTTTTTCACTAAATGCTTCTTGCAAGTATTTCAAATAATTAATTCGATCTCAATTAAAATTTAACCATTGTGAAGTCCAAACAAAGAATTGAGTAAGGAATCTAGAATGATTCAAGAAGAACTTTGAATTTACGCTAAGGATAAATTCAAGAAAGTACTTTTGAATTCAAAAGTTTTTTTACTCGAAAAAATGAAATTGTATGCTACGGCAGATTTTCGAAATTTTTTCGCTCGAAAATTCAACTAGATAAAAGGAAACCAACATAGAGTAGCTACAAAACCTACAACAAATTAGAACTAATCCAAGAAAGTCAAGAATCAACGTTTGAAAAGCTCGACCCAATAAATTATTGAACCAAGACAACCACTAACAATATCTTGACCAACCTTGATCATCGGAAAGCTTACTTAAATTGTAGTATTACCACAAGAATTTAATTTTGGATAAGTTCAAAATTAATTCAACGAAGAACAAGAAGACTGTTATATATCTTGCAATAATATTTCTCAAATTGTGTGTTTTTACAATGAATGAAATGCGTCCTATTTAATGGAATCCATAAAACCTACTTAAAATGGAATTAAGTTTTAAAAGATATAAAAAAAAATACCATACAGGAGTTTTAGCTAAAATAGAAAATTGCACGAAATTTGAAAAATTCACTACCAGGAATTTTATGTGGTCGCATAGACCTATGTCGAAGGAGAAAGAAGTTAGTTGGATGCAAGTGGATATTCTTGGCAATTTCTCTTGAGAGGTACAATTCTAGTGGGTAGCTAAAGGATACACTAAACCAATGAGATGGATTATCAAGAAATTTTTCTCCGGATGCTAAGATGAATATGATGAAGCTATATTGTCCTTAGCTGCTAACTTTATTTGGGATCTACTAGAATTTGATGGGAAGAGTGATTTTCTTCGTGGTGATTTGGAAAAAGAGAGATACATGGAAGTTCCACCAGCATTCATAGGAAATCTAGAAAACAACAAAGTGTGAAAGCCGAAAAGGGCTTTGGTTTCAAAGATTCACGAAGGTATTGCTAACTATTAGTAAATAGAGTTAACAAGATTGATAATATTCATTAAACACTCGACATCGGTGACAGAGAACAATCACCCCTAAAAAATAGATTCTAAAGTAGAAGTTGGTGTCAAATTCGAGATCAAAGAAATGGGAAGATTGAAATAGTTCTTAGGAATTGACGTGGCACAATTAAAGAATGGCATTTTCATTTTGCAATAGAAGTATGTGGTTGAATCTGTTGAAGGAAGTGGGAAAATTGGCATAAAACCCGCATACACGCTGATTGATCCGAAGAATGAATTAGGAGAAGCTAGTGAAGATATTATTGTTGATCGAGAGAGATACCAAAATTGTTGCTGATCGAGAGAGATACTGTGGTTGAAGAACATCTTTAAAGACTTGAAGATCAAGTGGGATGGACGTATAAGACTTTACTATGACAACAAATATGTCATCAAGATTGTACACAACTCAATTTAGCATGAAAAAACTAAACATATTGAGATAAACCGACACTTCATCGATGAAAAGTTGGATGGTGGCTTGTTTAGCACAACATACCCATCCACTAGTTGTTTTCAAACTGGAAACAAAAAATGCATGTTCACCAACTTTGGGGGGTGTGGAAAATAATATATATATTAGTTTGTTTCATTAGTCGTAAAGTAATAGATCTCCTAAGATACTAATTTTTTATTATGTGGGAGTAGTTAGAGCATTTTTTCCCTTTTTAGCTTGTTAACCTAGTTGTATCTAGCCTATAAAGAAAGCCTCTCTTTTCTGATCGAATAACATACAAAAAGTAACATCCGAAAATTTTCTAGAATGAAATCTGTTTTGTAATTTTGATAGTTGAGGGACTAAAGTGAAATAAGTATCATTTTGTAGCTTGTAAATTAATTAGACCTTTTGATTCTAGAAAAGTTGTTTTGGATTAGAGTACATCAAGTTAAATCCGATTAAAAGAATAAAAGGTTAATAAAGTTGGTAGGGACTTGATTATTAATTAAGTAAAACCTTTCTCCTCTATAAACCCTTGCCACACGTGTTTTATTTGATATGAAACTATTAGTACAGTAATTCATATGTCACTTTTTGAAACCAAGTCCAAATTGTAGTGTTACACGGCTTCTTATATTATTGCACTAAAACTCAATTTGTAAATATTTATTTGTGTATAGAAACTGCGCGTATCTTACTGAGTATTTTTAAATATTTACTCTTATAAAAATTTTTACAGATATGTTTATTTAAATAGTAGTTGAGTGCGTTTGTTTCGAACAATAAAATTTTAATGTTTAGTTTAAGATAATGGATAACCCGTATTTTTATTAAATAAATTATTTTTATAGTTCCGTAATTAATGTAAAGAAAATGAATTTTTGGTAACACTCCAAGATTTACGAAAATTTGGAGTGTTGCACAAAATAATTCTCATTTTAACACACAGCTAATTCTTGAATTCTAGCCCAATACCTAATTAGCCAAGTTAAAGTATTGATCTTCTTCGAATGTTTGACCCTCTTGATGGCGTAGAGCCCAAGGGGGCCTTATTACTTTTAAAGCTAACAGTAAGCGGTGAATTAGGCGTAAGATTGAGCCAAGGGATTCTAGCCTAATTCCTAATTAGCCAAGTTAAAGCCCAACCCAGTCGAGATCTTATTTGAATGTTTACCCTCTTATTTAAAGTTGAGCCCAAGGGAGTCTAAATCTCATTTAAAGTTGTTTAGTAGCCAAGTGCTGAATTAAGCTCAAGTGAATTCCAACGATGTCTGAGTCCCAGTACAATTACTTTTAGTGTAATTTTCTTCAAGCCCAAGTACTAATTAAGTCCATCTGAGCACCAGCAAAACTCAACATAATTACGCTCGAACTAGGTCAAGACTCCCTTGAGCTCGAGTTTGCCCTTAGACATAATTATGTTAAATTCAGTCACGACTCACTTTGCCTTAACTCACACCTTAAAGCGAAGTGAGGTTTGAACGAGTCTAAACTTACTTGGGCTTGCTCGGCCCTTAGAAGGATTTTTGCTCAAAAGAGGTCGGAATGCACTTGAGCTCGACTCAACCCTTAAAAGGAATTATGCTTGATAGAGGTCGAGACTCCATTAAGCTTCAACGACCATTAGAATGAATTATTTTATTGTAAAACAAGGTCAAAAATTGGGCTCAACTCAACATTTCTCAAACGAGGGCAAGACTTATATAGGTTTAACTCAATCCTTCAAAGAATTTCTAAGGCTCCGATCGGCCATTGGGACGAATTATTTATTCTCAAACAAAGTTGAGATCACTTTGGCTCAATTCGATCAATCCTTATTATATATTAAATTCTACGAGGTTGAAACTCACATGGGCTCCAATAGGCCATTAAAGTAATATGATCGAAGAAGGCAACACTTGCTCGAGCTTTCTCAACCTTTAGGATTATTTATTCTTGATTAGATGAGACTTTTTCACTCAAGACTTGGTCGTAAAATAACTTGTGATCAAGGTTGAGACTCATTGGGCTAGACACCATCATTACAATAAATTATAACAATCCGTGTTGCGAGGCATATGGGCTCGACTCTATCCTTAGACGGATTTCTGCTCAAACAAAGACTGTGACACACTTGGGCTTGACTCTATCTTCGATGGAATTGTGCTCAAATGAGGACAATTTGATCCTTCATAAGAAATTGTGCTTGATAGAGATTGATTTGATGCTTGTTCAAGTTTGAATCAACCTTAAGATATATTATTGTCAAAGGAGGCTAAATCTCACTTAGGCTCAACTTGATTTTTTCTTTATATTTGTTAAATATGATTTAGCGTGCTTCTATATTCTGAACAGCTTCAAAGTGGAACCAAAGTGTAGAGATCGCTTAATTAGGATTTTAGGAATACTATAGTTGCATCTAATTAAAAGATATGAAATTCAACCATTTATATTTATCAGGCATATTGATGAGGTTATACTAAGAAACGAAAAAAATTACTAAATGAGTTGAGACAAAAAAGAAAAAAAAAAAAAAAAAAAAAAATCGAAAGAAACAGTAAAATTCAACAAAAAATGGAACCCACTTTCTTTTTCTTTTTTCTTTTTTTTTTCTCTTGAAAGAAAGAACCCAACTTGACATTTTTTAAAAAGTTTGACATAAAAAGAGAAAAAGAAGGGTAAAAGGCCATACCTTTTGATTTGGGCTAGTGAGGAAGAAAGACTGATGAATAATTTAGGAGAAACAAAAATTAATAAAAATATATATTTATGAGGGGAAATAAAGACAAAGAAAACAAGGGATTTATATGTAATAAACTTTAAAAATTNGAGAGAAAAATGAATTTTCGAAAATGAAGGCCAAACAGGGGCTAAGTTTCAGTAAGCTTTTCAATGCTTCAGTGAAATTGATGCTTCTATTAAAGTTATATTTCTTGTTTGCATCTGGAGAAAATATAAATATGAGTAATAAGTATATAAATGTAGTAAAAAATAGTTAACTTTTGTGGCACAAAGGCTTGAAAATGAAAAATGTTAGCCACGTGGTGTACCTTTTTGTTTGCATCTGGAGCAAATATAAATATGAATGACACAATGTCTTTGTAAGTAATAATTATATAAATGTATTAAAACTAAGTTATCTGTTAAGGCACTAAGGGATTGAAAATGAAATATGTTAGCCACAAGGTCCCTCTTTTTCTTTTGTCCTTGCCATAACATTCAGCAACCTCCCCAGCTCTTGTAAGTATAGCAGCAGCAGCAGCTGCTGCCAACTATGATTTATCATAAAGGCTAAGGAGTTGAGATGATATTGTCTCAACCCCGATTGAGCATGATTTATCCTCACGTCGAGTCCAACTTGAGTAACTCCCAATTTTGTTTGAGCTTAATTTTTTAAAGTCTATGTCTAGTCAAATCTCGACCTCGTTAGTGATCATTTCATTTATGGATTGAAACAAGCTCGAGTGAGTCTCGACCTAGTTCTCACACAAGTCCAGGTGAGCCTAAACCTAGTTTGAGCATATCCCTTTTAAAAGTAAGTCTCAATCTTGTTCAATCAACACAAAGGATAGAGTCGAGCATTAGGGACTCTCGACCTTGTTAATTCATCTTAAGGTTAAGTCGAGTACAAGCAAGTCTTGAACGTAATTTGAGAATAATCCCTATTAAAGAGGAAGTAGTCCAGCTCGAGGAGTCTCGATCTTGTTCGAGCATATTCATCCAAAGGGCAGAATCGAGTCCAGTTGACTTTCAACACTGTTCAAGCGTAATTAGTCCTTAGGATAAGTCAAATGAGAATATGAACACTGTTCAATTAAGATTTTAGGAATCCTACCAAACTAACTACTTTATACGCTTAGTTATTTTTTTTTTTTAATCACAGATATACCAAGTTGGACTAGGAAATCCAATGAGAATTACAAAATGGTTTGATTAAGAAAGAAATTACTTATGAGATAGAGAAAGACAATATAAAATAAATTAAAATGATCTTACTAAGAGAGACCTGACATAGATGCAAAGAGAAGTTGCTTCAAGTTCGACGATGTTGTTCGCAGTTGATGCTTTCTATAGTAACTGTAGTTTGAGTTCTCGAACTGGTAAAAGTATAGTAGAAAAAACTCCTATCCACAGCTTCATGTAAGTGTACTTTTCGCAACGATATTCATATAGTATATGAAAAGATTAAAGATTACGTACCATAGCTAATCATTCATTCCAGTGGGTTCCATATTTTGTTATTACAGAAACACCACAAACCAAGTTCTTCAAGCACCACCACTTTCATAAAAACAACGTATTCCTTAATTTTGTTGTAATATGCATACATATATACATTATCAAAACAGGTTTTATCTCAAACTGAAAATGAAATATTGCATAGATTTGGTGGAGGTTTAATTAAAACAGTCTTATGTGAATAAAAACAAAGGGGGTGGGAAGAGGCTGATGATTATGAGCAAAAACAACAATTAAGAGTACCATACTGTTTTCAATGTAAATAGAAGGAAGTGAAAAGAGGAGTAGAATGCAGAGGATTTAGCGTGCATATTACCAAAATCATATGCTTCTCGATGTTTTAACATTATGTTCAATGTTTGCAGCTCTAACAAACAAAAACATGGTCTTTTTTAGTATATAAATGTATTAAAAACAATGACAGTGAAGGCAGAAATGCTTGAAAAATATTAATTGTAGGTAAACAAGGACATATGCTCAATCAAGAATGTGTCTTAGCAGACTCAGAAACATTTTCAATCAAGAATGTGTCTGTATCATATTTATGCATCACAAATGTTAACCTTAGCCTTCCAAAGATTAATCAAATTCATATGTTTAATTCCTCTTTAACAGTCTGATTTACAAGATTTACATATTATGTCACTTCAAAAATAGAAATATGAAAATTAACATCTTAAAAGAACTATGACATAAGAATTAACGTAATAGGAGAAAACCCCAACCTTTGGCAAGAAGTTTGAACTGTGCTTTCAATCTCTTTAGCTGACATCGAACTAATGAATTGACCCACATTAGGGATAGGCAAAACTTCTGCTGATCCTGAAAGTTGCTTCAAATTGCAGAATGTGTAAAGATATTGATTGAAAAATAAACGGAAATATTTATGGGGAAATTTTGAATTTGACTTATCGAGGGATGAAGAAACAATTACCCTGAGAAGTATCGGCCCTTTGTCCAAAGATAACAGTATGTAGTATAACTTAATGAAGTCTCTATTGCACTTTCATTATTACAAAGAGCAAACTGACCCTGGTCAAGGTAGTTTAGAATACCCAACCTGCAACTAAACAGGTCTAGAAATACACAAATTAGAGTGCTAACTGTGAGCGCATGCAGAAAATATTATTAGAAGCCAGAGTGAAAAATACATTCAATAATTTTAAATGGTACTCAATGAAATAATTTCGTGGATTAGATGAGCATTGGAATGTGTATATAGATGTAACTTTTTACCATTGAGAAATAAGAGAACTTTCTCTCCAAAAGTTACATGGTATTAGAGCAGGATTATTCCAACTGTCCACTCGGGGGTTCAGTTTTCCTGAATCTATCTTCTTCTTCTTTTTTATGCCCAAATGCCCAGCCTCCGGACTGGCTACCAAAAAAAGTCACGGCTTCGAACAAGCTGAACGGGAAAATTATTTACAGTGGTCCCAATTCATTATGATGTATATTTGCGGAAAGGGAAAGGAGAATATGTCACCAATACTGCCATATCTCCAGCAATCATTGATCGGAAGTTCAAGAGCTGAAGCAGAAAATAAGATGCTTATGTCCTGGCTAATCAATTAAATGAACAATGATGTTGGAGAAAATTTCCTCCTCTATCAGACTGCAAAGGAAATTTGAGATGCTACAAAAGAAACAAATTCAGACCTTGAGAATACAGCTGAATCATTAGAGATCGAAGGTGTCCTTCACGACTTGCGTCAAGGAGAAACAAGTTGGAATCTCTAGGAGATGCTGCAACATACAAGAAAAAGGTGGAGAAGAAAAAAATCTGTAAATTTCTTCTAGGGCTCAACAAAACCCTGGATGAGTTTCATGGAAGAATCCTAGCAACAAATCCTCTTCCTAATATCCATAAAGCACAAATAGAATAAAAAAAATGCGTTTTTACATCAATACTTTAAAATGAACTTTAGAGCAAAACAAGTTCAAATTTAGTTGGTCCTGTTGTTCCTAACCTCTTTCCTTCCCCATTTGAGAGTGGAAATAAGTTCTTTCTCTTGTCAAAAACGAACCACAAACATAATACAAAAGCACATATTACATTGAAGATTCAATTAACAAAAAAATCACATAAAGAAATCCAATGAAACTCAATATTGATCATTGCTCCAAAGTACAAAATCCAGAAAAGATCCTTCAAAATTCATCCAAAAGCAACATCAAAGAATATAATAATAAAGACAATGGAACTATAGAAACAAAGAAAACACTGTCACTCTGAAAATATAGTTTCTAAAATAACCACTCATAAAATAAATCCAGTGAAACTAAAGATTGATCAACATCCAAAGAACAAGACCCACAAGATCCTTGAATATTCATCCAAATGTACCAAAAAGAACTTAATCATAACAAAACAGGAATTACTTAATGAAGAGAACTCATACAATAAGAAGCAAAACTGTTAAAATAAGCATACATAAAATAAAAAGAAAAACCCCAAATTACCAGTTATCCTTATTCATTCATTCCAAACACAAAAAGTACAAATATTGATGAAGATGCAGTGAAAATGCACAGAGAATTCACATAAATAAATCTAGTGAACCGAAAATTGAACCCAAGAAAAATCATTCAAGATTCTAGCCAATGCACCAAAGATATAGAAATTAAAAAAACAAAGATAACATGATACACTCAGAAAACTATTACTAAAGTAACCAGACATAAAATGAAAAGTGAACTCATGAACTCAAAAGAGAACAAAATCCAGAAAAGATCTTTCAAAATTCATCCAAATGCAACATCAAAATTTTTAATAAAAAAGACAATAGAATTAAATAAACACAGAGAACATTGTCACTTGAAGAACATAATTTCTAAAATAACCAAACATAAAATGAAAAAGGAACCATAAACCAAACATAAAAAGCACAAGTTAAAAAGTCAACCCATAAAGAATTCACAGAAACAAATCCAATGAAACCTAAGATTGATCCTTAGTATTCATCCAAATGTACCAAAAAGGACTTAATCATAACGACACAGGAATTACTCAATGAAGAGAACATTGTAACAATAATAAACAAAACTGTTGAAATAAGCATACATAAAATAAAAAGAATAAATCACAACTTACGAGTTATCCTTATTCAGTCCAAACACAAAAGGCAAAAATTATGTTAAAGATGCAGTGAAGCACACAGAATTCACATAAATAAATCTAGCAAATCAAAAACTGAACCCAGGAAGAATTCTTGAAGATTCAAGCCAATGTACCAAAGATATAAAAATTAAAGAGCCAAAGAGAACATGGTACACTCATAACACAATTGCTGAAGCAACCATGCATAAAATGAAAATTGAACTCAAAACTTATCAATAATCAAACCAACAAACCAAATACAAATTCCATTAAAGATTCAGCCCATATTTAATTCACATAACAGATACAAATACAGTAAAATCCAAGATTGATTATCAGTCCAAAAGGACAAATACTGCAAGATCCACCAAATGCACCAACAAAGAAAGCAATTATAAAGACAAAAGAATTACACGAACAACAGAGGACATTATCCCCTAGTTACACAATTGCTGAAATAGCCAAACATTGAATGAAAAGGAACACCAAACACAACCATTAAAGACCCAGCAAAAACTCACATAGATTTCACAGAAATAGTTTTACTGAAACACAAAATTTTTTATCAACAATTCAACCCAGAAAATATCTTACAAGATTCATATCAATGAACCAACAAAGAATTTTATTGTAATAGAAACAAGAGAGAACACAATTGCTGAATCTCAAAATTGAGAAATTCAATGAAAACCGTCAGAGAATTTACAAAAACAGAATCCACTGAAACCCTATTTATCCTCATATAGCTAAAGAAATTATAGAAATTATCATGAAAATGTGACTGACCTGTTTTTTAGTTAAGTATATTATTAACTTACTTCTCGGTTGATCTGGAATAGCACTTGAATCCATCTTTTAAAATCCTTGTCTAGTTCTTCTTGATGGAAAAATCAGGAGACAACCGTCAGAATTGCAGAAAGAACAATATATAAAATGAAAACCCTCGAAAATTCACAAAAACAAATCCAGTGTTTAACCCAAGTTGATCATCAGTTGGATCAGAGAACAAAAACCCTGAATTCAAACTATCCTTGAATAATCATTCTATGCAAGAATAAAAAACGTGATAATCATATGGCAAAAGAAATTATAGAAATTATCATTAAAAAGTGACTCGCTTGTTTTTTTATATAGTACTTGAATCCATCTTTCAAAATACTTGTCGATTTTTTCATTACAGAAAACCCCTAAGATTCATCGCTCAAAGCTCTGATAGAAAAACCCCGAAGACTCATTTCTTCTCTTTGAAGAACAAGGGGTTATAAATAAGTTCTGTATAACGGTCATATTTTCATTAATTTCAAATTTCAAAGAAACAGTTCAGATTTTGGGAATTCGCCAGTTGTAAATTAAAAGCCAAATTTTACTGTTGGATTTTAAATATTATTGTTTCAAAAATACAAAATTTAGTTTTAATTTCTTTTCTTCATTTTGTGTCATTATAATAAAACTTGTTTTAGCCATAGTAGGCGAATTTAATCTAAAATAGTCAACAAAAGCTGATCTTAAGCAAAATCCATTCACCCATACGTCGAATCTAACAATACCCAAGAAAATAAACCCGAAATTGCAACTGAATTTCTCAAGAAAACAGAAAAGCATGGGATTAAAAGTTAAAACACACTGGAATTTTTCCTCAAATTAAAAGCATGTCAAGACGTTTTGCTCTGATAGAATCCTAAAAACAAATTTTTTTTTAATTATGTATTAACAGATATTTCCGGCATGTTATTCACTGCAACGGATACCGGAGTGCCGTGAACGATTTTCAAGCTTGGAAAAATTCCCTCACAGTGGCTGCACTTGTATCAACAGCATTTGCAATTCTTGTACCCGGAAGGCAGTGGAAAGCCGCCCTTTTGTTTATTACAGCATCGTGCTTGGCCGGAATCCATATTTGTTCGACTGCAATTGCGATGAATACAACAAACGTTGTTAGGAAGCACAGAAGGTTGTGAGCAAAGCAAGGCTTGTTAAATAAAAGTCAGATGTTTGAACATTCGTCACATGTTTTCTTGTGAAGTTTAGTACTCGACAGATCGTGTCTAATTTAGTCGAGTACTCTAAATGCACTTAGATCTTAAAAATTAGCTTGTGTATATGAACAAATATTACCCAAGTACTTTGAAAATGTTCCTATAGATTATTTCTAATTGAATAAACATTGCTTATCGTCGCTACATCACTCCGTTATTGTGGCAAACTTTCATGTCATGCTATTATTTGTGATGGTACATAAACTAGATAAATTGTCACAAATATTTTTTGCGACTGTATTACACACTTCAGTGACATTGTTGGAAAAGTATAGCGAAATTGCCCGTGAATGTATCTTGGGATGGAACGGAGAGTTGAATATTCGTAGGGAGAATGTGTAGATTTGGGGAAAAGAACATGTGCATGCTAAATATGTGACTTCTTGAGGATTCCTTGTCCAAGTGCTATTGCTTGCATACTCGATAAGGGTCATGAGCATGCTATAAATCCCATCAAGTCAAGTCTAAAATTGGATAACTTATAATTCACTACAATTCGGCAAATTCTGTCTGCTGCTTATACGTTCATCGACTGATAACTTTAATCAATTAATGCCTCTTGCATAATTTCTGTAATCATCGAGAAAGCGTAGAACATACAAAAATCATCACAAAATCCGAAACTTATTTCTGAATCGAAAACTGCTAAGGATAAACAAACCATTATCATCACTCACACCAGAACTTTATATTTTCCCCCAATACTATGTAATCATAAATCAATTATATTTATCCTTGACTCTATGCGATTTTCATGGTCGAAGCGAGACGACAAATTACGGAAACTGAACTTTATTAATTCCAATCAGAAAACAGGGGAAACAACAAAGAATTTATGCTAAATCAATCAAAACTTTCGACAAAAAATAGAGTCGATCGTCATCGAAAAAGACAAATGAATGGTTAAGTTGTCAACCTGTGTTGACATCAGACAGCATTCAAAAATTTAAAATCCAATCCTGTGGAAGTGGAAGTGGAATCATCGAACCCTCTTGTGGAAGTGGAATCATCGAACAAGAAACTGAAGCAATTTGATCATCCTTCTCACCTACTTGATTCAAAACGTTATCTCTTAGTCTGTTCAATTTCTCTTCAAATGCTTCAAGTTCCTGCAACTCCATATTTTCCAAGTTTTCATTCTCCCACCACAATTCCGTCGTTGCCTCATCATATTCACTTGTTTCTTCAACCACAAGATTGTGGGCAGTCGGGTTCGACTCAATTGAAAAGGAATCATCAAGAAATTGATACCGGTTTAGAATGGATTCCACAGAGGGTTCGCCAAAAGTGAAAAACTTGTTCCCTGGAGATTGGATGAGAATTGCAACATTTGCGCCGCACAATAGGCTCGTTTCCGCGGCCTTTTTGAAAAGACCTGTTCGCCTCTTAGAGAAGGTAACTTGTAGACTGTTTCGATTGTCGATTTTTCGAAGTTCGATCTTCCGCCGACCCTTTGTTTTCTTCTCCAGATTGTTGTTAGACGTTGTCATGGCTGAGAAGGATAGAAAATTTTGATCGCTGCGTTATTACTTTGAAGACAAGAAAAAGTTCAATAGAAATTTACAGTGTTTTCGGAGGGAAAGAGAGGTGCAAAGTTAGAATTTTTAACGGTAATAATTTTATATGTAAGAATGATTTGGTGCTGATTCTGAAAATCTTAATCTTAACGGTAATATTGCTTAGGTGCCTAATTCTGAAGATTGTAACGGTAATAATTTTAGATGTAATAAAGCTTAATTACCCTCTTCATATTGGGTCCTAATTCCTTTTTAATTTTTTTTTTTTTTTGTAGAATTAGAATATTTGAAGAGAACTCAAGGAAGAAAAAAAAATTATAGACGCTGTTGTAGGTTAGTCAATAACGATAGTGTATTTTAACATTTTACCATAAGATACTAATAAGTAATTATGATTTGTATATACTTCATCTGCGTCGTTAAGGAAAGCGATTGACTAACTTTTCAAATAAGCTTGCTATTTCAATCGATCAACATATTTGGGTGAGCTAAAGGATGGCAACCGACTAGGACTAAAGTATCACGTCTTCTGTCTTCTTGTCCCATTTACTTATTTATTTCTTTCTTGAAAAAAAAAAATTTAACTTAAAAATAAAAATATTAAAACAAATCAAAGATTAAGAGTTGTGGCAGGGACCATGTAAGCATCTGTATAGTCTAAGTTAGCTAAAATCAACTTCAGTGCGGTTGAAACGGGGTATAAAATAAAATGACTTACAGAAATGAATATCATTTTAAAAAATCTATTTAACTCAATTACTTTTTTCATGGTTAAAGCCTACAGTTAAGTTATTTTTCAATTGAAGACCCCTATTAGTTAATTTTAGTTATTGATTGCAATAATTTTATTATTTGTTTGTTTGATTTTTGAAAACGAGTGTGGTGCTATCCTTTACATATCCCGAAAGATGGTGTCACACTGGATAACACGTATTTGGATTGGATTGGAATATTGTATCCCACTGTTTTGCACAAAAGTCACTATCTAGAATAAGAGGAACATTGCTTACTTTTAACCCAGAAAGAATAGTGGTTGAAATTATGTGTTTGCTAAATCCCCATGTCTTGTTCATGCATGGTTTTGATAAAATTTAGATTTTTAATAGATTTTGATGATAAAAAGTTTATACGTAGTTAAAAAGTTTATAAAAAGTTGTGGGCCCACTAATTGTATAATTAAAAATGACTTTAAAAAAAATATATGAATTTTAAGAAATGAGGGCCAAACATGGTTAACTAACACAATGATATATTTGTTAAACTTCCATGGCCCTCATGAAAACACAAAAGCATTTGTTAAACTTCCATGGCCCTCATGAAAACACAAAAGCATTGAATCTTGTGCTTTACAATAATTTTATGTTGTGTACGCCAAATCAAATAAAGAACGTTGGATTGACCCTCATTGTTTATAGTACGGCCACCTATAATTTTCCAACCAAGCATCGATCAAGCCGTGAGATTGTTTATTGAAGGTGAATTGTTTTTACAATTTCGCTAGTATGTTACATCTTAAACTATTGCAACTTGAAAATCTAATTCTAGAGGTTGCATCTTGTGTAACAAAGTTAATAGGTAAACACATTTTTTGTCAAATTCCATATACTTACCACAAAACATCAGGCATCATGAACAAATTCTTTGGGTGATTTGTGATATTTCGAAAATTTGTGTGGCTTTGGTTTGTTTGAGTGAGTTTTTGAACAAAAATTGTTGAATTGCACACTTCGCTTTTCAATTTGGTTCAATATATTGAAACTCCATTTTGTCCGCTTGATCAAAGGAGCCTTTTCATCAAAGTCAAATATGACAATTGTTGGCTCGACCCATAACTATATTACACTTGGTTGTCACAAGTCTCTCGCCCACAAAGGCTTGATGATTGTGTATTTGTTATTTCACAACTTCTTTTGAGAAATTGGATGAAAAATGATAGAAAGTATGGTTTGCATAATTAAAGGTGTAATAAGGGTGAAAATGTCAAAAAAATAAGGACGTTTTTCATAATAATAGTGAAATGTAAGGATATTATGTGTTAATTACCTTTTTAATAATTTATGTTGGACTTGTTTGCACTTTTTTTTAAAAAATTGGGACTAGGTTGCAATTAGTTCTTTCTTTTCTTTTTGTTTTATTTAAATGGAAGGTTATATTAGTTATTTCACAGCTTTAATTAAGAAAATTGATGAAAATGACTTTTTGTACAATTAAAGGTGAAAATAGGAGTGAAAATGCTAAAAAAAAATGAAAGGCGATGATGTTTTCCAGAATAATAATGAAAGATAAGAACGTTATGTGAGAATTACCCAGTATCATAATAGTAAATTAAGCATCGAAAACTACTTCAACTATAGTCAACTCTATCATGTTAAAAGATTCGGGACATATCAAGAATGAAAACGAATAAAGAAAAAAAGCAATGGTCCATTCCCAAAGATAAAGCTATATATAAACTTGTTACATCAATCACAATAGAAAAATCCAATGTGACCTAAAAATCAATCAAGATTCCTACTGATTCTAGCTTAAAATTGATCTTTCATTCATTTGACATTCCAGCTATGTTACGCCAATAAGAAATATCTGAACTGGTCCACATCAAGCAAGATTTCCAAGGATTTTGTGAAATATATGTGGATTAATTGATTAATTGTGTAGACCCACGGTTTACACAATCAAAGTGTTTGGTTAAGCCTGATGCCCTTCAATTATTAAGTGACAAGGATGGAATTAGCAAAAAAGTAAATGCATAAAGAAATTGATGATTTTGTTTTCTTATCCTTGTCATGAGAACTAATTTCTTTAAAATAATTTTGCATTAGTTTCCTCATTAAAACAATGATTTATGCTTCTAAACATAAATCATTGACTGGTCAACACTTCTTGATCTATCAGCAAATTTTCAAGATTTACTAGTGATGGTTACTCTGGCCAACCTTGTAAATTCAAGTCTTGACCCTTGCATAAATCATTGACTGTTGGCTTCTTGATCTATTAACAAATTTTCGAGATTTACTAGTGATGGTTACTCTGGCCAACCTTGTAAATTCAAGTCTTGACCCTTGCATGATTATTCTTCTCATTCTAACTTCCAAAATTTTACTAGTAACTCAAAAATTTAACAATGAAGCGATTTCACTTTATTAAAATATTGACTTACTGTTTGTTCTACGTGAGTGATCGAGAATAGTTTATTCTCCAAAAGCTGCAATCTCAGATCATTTTTCTTCGAAAATAGTGCGGCTAAAGTGTCTCATGCTTCATTCGGTGTGTTATATGCTTCAACAATTATTCCTCAATTATTGTATTTATAACGAATATGGTCTTACCTTCTTTCATTCTTCATTTCTTCATAGCTGTGGCTTCATTTGGTGGCGTCACGTCACTTCCACCAACTACTTCCCACAAATCTTGCTCTTGAAGATACAATTCCATGCAAGTTTATCATGTTGTGGAATAATGATTATTGAGCTTTTTTATTTCACCTATTACTTTTAGGTTATCCATCGTCGTGACTTGATTTACCTCATTCTAATCAAGTAACAAAAATATTTTTCTACAAACCAAGAGCACAACTCTCACAGTTTATATTAAATGAAGCACTAACAACTCTCACATATTAAATGAAGCCCTAACATTAGTTCTCACTCTTCTGCTCACTGTTTCTCATATATATACTGCGTCTCTCTACTTCGTACCCTTGCTCTCTGCTCACACACATTTTCATGGGCTGAACGTACGCGCACACACACATTCTGGATTATTCCTTCAATGGGGGTGGAAGAATTCTTCAGATTGTCCAGAATTTTTCATAAATAGCGGTGGACAGCCTTTTAAAAATTTTAAAATTTCTTCTAGGAATTCTTATGGATTAAGGGATTTGACTAGCAAGGAATCATAGTTGGTAAATGGTAACCATCATTATGGGCAAACCCACATGGGGTCATGTGGGGTCAAGTGACCCCACAATTTTTTGACTTT
>CAIGRB010013571.1:9587-20634 GCA_903798255.1 Fraxinus quadrangulata
TGACAACATTATCTCTGGTCAAAGGAGTACGTGATTCACACTGTCCATGAGTCATTGAAGTATTTGCGAGGTCAAGGTAACTTGAACAAAAGGCATGCAAAGTGGTTGGAATTTATCGAGACGTTTCCTTATGTCTTCTAGTACAAACAAGGTAAGGAAAATGTAGTAACGGATGCGTTGTCTCAAAGGTATGTGCTTCTAACTTCACTAAGTGTAAAATTGCTTGGTTTTGAATACATTAAGGGCATGTATGTTAATGATCTAGATTTTTTCAATATATACGAATCGTGTAATAAAAGGGTGGTAGATAAATTCTTTAGGCATGAGGGGTATTTGTTTTTGGAAAATAAATTATGTGTTCCTAATTGTTCTATGCGAGAATTGTTAGTAAGAGAAGAACACAATGGGGGTATAATGGGTCACTTTGGGGTTACAAAGACCTTAGAGATGTTAGGGAAATAATTTTATATGCCTAAAATGAAAATTGACATAGAACAAATTTGTCATCGATGCATAACTTGTAAACAAGTTAAATCTAAGGTTCTACCCCAAAGATTATATACACCTTTACCCGTTCCTAGTGAACCTCGGGTTGATATTTCCATGGACTTTGTTTTGGGTTTGCCAAGGACTAAATGTGGATGCGATTTTATATTTATAGTGGTCGATAGGTTTAGTAAGATGGGACATTTCATTCCATGTCATAAAATCGACGATGCCACTAACGTTGCTAACTTGTCCTTTAAGGAAATAGTATGTTTACATGGGGATTCAAAGAGTAGAGTATCAGATGGATATGCCAAATTTCTTAGTCATTTTGGCAGGTTTCGTAGGATAATTTAGGCACCTACTACATGTCACCCACTAACCGATGAACAAGCTGAAGTAGTCAATAGGACCATGATTCAATTATTGTACACTATGGTTAATAAAAATTTGAAAGGTTGGGAAGAATGCTTACCTTTCATTGAGTTTACATACAATAGGTCTATATACTTTACGACTTCATGTTCACCATTTGAAATTGCTTATGGTTTTAATCCACTAACGCTAATGGATTTAATCCTTTTACCTATGAATGAACGTGATAGTTTAGATGGGAAGAAGAAAGCCGAGCTAGTGAAGTCACTTCATGAGAAGGTACGACTGCAAATTGAAAGCAAGAACAAGCATTATGGGTCGCTGGCGTACGGGTCCAAAGGGTACCACGTTTGAACCCGGTGATTGGATTTGGGTACACTTGAGAAAGGAACGCTTTTCAGAGCAGAGGAAATCCAAGTTACAACCATGGGGTGATGGATCGTTCCAAGTTCTTGAAATAATTAATGATAATGCTTATAAATTGATCTTCCTGGTAAATACAATTTTTTCAACAACTTTTAATGTATCTGATCTCTCTCTCTCTCTCTTTGATACATGTATAGATTTGAGAACGAATCCTTTTGAATAGATGGGGGATGATGTGATCCAAGGTAGTAATGCAATGAACAGAAACTCGTGAAAAGATCTGTTAATTACCGAAGAAGGTCCAATGACTAGGTCACGAGCGAAGCGGGTCGAAGAAGTAATGAGACTACTTGCTTAAGGCATGGTAGACGAAACATTAAATGCATCGAGCAAAGGGACATTTTTCATGTTGGGAATGACGGAGAAACCAAATGGATCAACATAATTCAAGCAACGGACTAGGAGGTGGTAGAATTAACTATGCGACCGCATAGTTGAACCAGGCATACGGTCACATGCCTTGCATCCGAGAATAACAGTGGCCAAGTTGAAGCTACTATGCGACTGCATTGAGTGTAACTATGTGGCTGCATAGTTAAATCCGGCAGCGAGATTTTTGCACTTTTGGAAAGAATCATGTTTTGTTTCAAACTCTATATTTTGTCATCTTTAAGATATATTTCTGTGGTAAAGTAGGGTTTTAGGAGTTGGTATAAATAATTTCATTATTTTTCGTTGAAAACATCATACATTATTGTGAATTAATCGAGAGGCAATTTGCTTTCAAAGCCATTGTTCTTCGTTGGATAAACTTGTGAACTTCTCAAGATTATTTCTTATGGAATTCAAATCAATCGGGTAAAATTCTCGACTATTGCAATCAAAAGGGTCGACAAGTCGTTTGTGAATTGTTGATTGTTTTGGTTCGTATTTTCAAATCAAATCCAAAACTTTGATTTATCTTGGGTTTTCTTGGTTTCAATCGAATTGTGGGTTTTGTAGCTAAATAGCTACGTTGTTTCACATCATATGGATATCAGCAATTGAAGGTTAGGGTGAGTGATATACCCAAGACGGCCTTCAGAACTCGTTATGGACATAGTGAGTTCACATTTATGCTGTTTGGGTTGACAAATGCTCCACCGGTATTCATGGATTTAATGAATCGTGTATATCTTCAATATTTGGATCAATTTGTCATAGTAACTCCAAGAGTAAAGATCAACATGAAGAACATCTTAGAATAGCGTTAGAAATACCGCGTAAGGGAAAATTATACTACTCCAAATTTAAAAAGTGTGAATTTTGGCTTGAGCGAGTTGGATTCCTCGGTCATGTAGTGCCCAAGGAATTGAAGTGGATCCGATAAAAGTGGATGTAGTAACTAATTGGAAAATACTGCCTAATGGTAGTGAAGTCCAAAGTTTTCTAGGATTAGGTGGGTACTATCGGTGATTTACGGAATGATTCTCCCAAAGTAGCTGGACCAATGATTCAATTGACAAAGAAATGAGTAAAGTTTCAATGGACATATAAGTATGAGCAAAGCTTTCAGGAGCTAAAGCAAGAATTGATTATAGCACCCGAGTTAACAATACCCGAAGGTTTAGAAGGATTTGTTACAAGGGTTGTGATGTGCATTGATGAAGCATGGAAAAATGATCTCCTATGGGTCAAGGCTATTGAAGTAACACGAGCAGAATTACCTGATGCATGATCTAGAACTTACGATAGTAGTCATGTATTAAAAATATGGCGCCATTATTTAAATAGAAGAAAGTGCGACATTTACACGGATCATAAGAGTCTCAAATATTTCTTCATACAAAAGGAATTGAATATGGGACAGAGACAATGGTTTGAGCTAGTAAAGGATTATGAATGCACTATTCATTACCATCCGGGTAAGACTAATGTTGTTGCCGATGCTATTAGTAGAAAGTCGATGGGACAGTTAGCATCTTTACTTACTACTTAGATGGAGTTGATCAAAGATTTGGAAAATTTGTGAATCAAAGTGGTTACCACACCAGAGCAAGCTACCACTTGTTTAACAACTTTGGTGGTTTGACCTACTCTCAGAGATCGGATCATAGAAGTACAGGGTAAAGATCCATTCTTGCGGAATGAGATATTGCAAGAGGTTCATTTCACCCCATACACCGCACATTTGGTGGATGAATATGAAAAGAAGTATAGGCATATTTGTGGTAAAATGCATAATGTGTCAACAAGTTAAAGAAGAACATCAAAGACCATGTATGTTGTTAAATACATTGGACATACCTGAATGGAAGTGAGAGAATATCACAGTGGACGTTGTGGTAGAATTTTTGAAGTTTGCAAGAGGACATAATACTATATGGATAATAGTTGATCGTCCAACAAAGTGGCTCATTTTCTTCTAGTGAAAATGACATTTAGCCTAGATCAACTGGCTCAGTTGTACATTAGAGAAATTGTAAGATTGCATGGTATCTCCGTCTCTAATGTATCTGATAGAGATCTGATATTTACGTCTAAGTTTTGGAAGAGCTTAAAATGAGCTATGGGAACAAGATTGAACTTCAGTATGGTTTGTCATCCTCAATCAGATGGTCAATCTGAAAGGATCATTCAAACTTTGGAAGACATGCTAAGAGCTTGTGTTCTGGATGTGGGAGGTAATTGGGAATCATATCTACCTTTGGTATAATTTGCATATAATAATAGTTTTCAAACAACTATTGGAATGACACTGTACGAAGCTCTCTATAGTAGAATATGCAGATCACCTGTTCATTGGGATAAAGTCGGAGAAAATAGAGTTTTAGGACCCAAGATCATTGAAAGGATAGTTGAAGTCGTTGATAAGATCTGTACTAGGATAAAGGTAGCGTAAAATAGATAAAAGAGCTATATACCAGAAGAAAAGACTTGAAGTTTCAAGTCGGTAAAAAAGGTTTTCTTGAAAGGGCACCTATGAAGGGTGTACTAAGGTTTGGTAAGAGAGGCAAGCCGAGACTGCGTTATATAGGACCTTTTTGAATTACTTGAGAATGTTGGTAGTGTAGCGTATCAGTTAGCTCTACCACCCGAATTTTCTATCGTACATGATGTGTTTCACATGTCTATGATAAGAAAATATGTGCATGATCCAAGTCATGTAGTGAATTATCAAATATTAGATGTTTAGAAAGACTTATCATATGAAGAAGTTCCAATTGCTATTTTGGATAGAAAGGTACAAAAATTAAGGACTAGAGAAATTCCATTAGTTAAGGTTCAGGTGCGACATCAAGGGATAGAAGAAGTTACTTGGGAAACAGAAGCAGAAATTAAAGTCAAGTATCCGACACTGTTTGTAAAGTCTCGAATTTTTTATATTTGTAAAATAGAATTAATTATTTCACATGCTATATTTTTTATATTTTGAAGTTAGGGACTAAAGTAGAAATTTCAATTTTAATTGTGTCAAATATTTGAATATTGATGAAGCAATGATAAGTATATGAATTTTGGGCTCATTGGATAGCTCGTAATTAATTATGCATTTTAGGCTGCAAAAAAAAAAGTTAATTTGGATTAGCCGAGCCTAAGTTATCAAGGTCAAAATAGCCTTGTATTGCATTTTGGTTGAATTATTTAATGTATTTAGAATTCTAGGGTTTGTCACATGCACCATTTAGGTTGTCAAGTTATTGATTATTTTTTTAAAGTAAAGATTACAGAGAGAGAGAGAGAGACGAGTTATGGGATAGCCATGGCCCATGTTGGTTGGAGTTGTAATTAGGTTATTTTTACTATTCTTAAATTTTGAATCGTAAGTTTGGATTGACAATTGTACGGATCCCATTTTGTATAGACTTGGTCCAACCTTTCCGGTTTCAATTTCTGTTTTTCCCCATTATCTGCTCACCCTATTCTACACGTTTCCCACTATGTGCCAACTCTTAAGGATATGTTATTATTGCCTATGTATATTGACACGTGTATAATGTAGGGAATGCACACAGAGAAAAAAAAAATTGTACGCACGGTAAACAACAAAGGCAGAAAAGAAAGAAAGTAAAGGAACGTGATTTTGTTTTGTCTTCCAAAATTAAAGAAAATTAACAAGGTAGGATATGAGGTGCAGTTGATCTATCCCGTTTAAATTATTTTTCTTTCATGTTAATGAAATTTTATACTATTGTTAGTTAAAGATATGACATAAAATGATATTATATGATATGATGATATGGCCATTCCGGTACAATGTTATGATATGATATGAGCTCTTACTGATTTCTAAAGAATGATATGATATGATATGAGCTCTTACTGATTTCTAAAGATATGATGACGATGTGATTTTTCTTGACACATGAATTAAATATTTTATTCGGGATTGCACCATATTTATATGTCCTACTGAGTATTCCCATATACTCACCCATTTTCCTACAATGGGTCATTGGTTGGGGGGCGATGAAGTGCAATCGTGGTGCCAGATATTTGGAATTAATAAATTGAATCCGGTGTAACGTGTATTGAATTCTAAATTTTAGCAGTAACTCTAGTTTAATAATTTTTGAAATCGTTCATTTTATTTGAAATCTGGAACGTATTTATTGGACATGTAGTTTCGTATGATGATTTGGAAATTCTAACTTGCTTATGATATTTGATGTTTACCTTGCTATTCACATTTTCTGTATAAATAATCACGTCAAGCTGGAATTGAAATGTAGAGAAATTGATTACATTTCCTAAGAGATATAATCTACCAGAAAAATTGCTATGTAAATTGGGTGACTTTGAAGCCGGGTTCCACTGGAGAAAGAGAAAATGTACTATGATTTTCTTGGTGATGTGATTTGGTACATGATTGTATTAAATTTGGGGGACTTGTCTACTGTCTCTATGTTGTTTAGCAAGGAAACAGAGGAACTTAACTTTATACATATAATTGTACTATTCAATTATGACTTGAATAGGATTTTATTATTATAATAATTCATGACCCGTTTTTCTATATATGTATGTGTATGTCTATATTGATTTTGCACCTATTGATTGAAATTGACCAGTAGTAAATTTAGAAGTAACGCCGCATCAATTTGTCTGCCAACCTGTAAATTTTAATGTTAATTCTCTTTCTTGATTTTAACCAAGCAGTGAGTAATTTGACTATTTAGCTTGTGTCACTTTCATAAATTAGGTTGCATTCCAATTGTTCCCTAATATGCTAGTTATCATATGGGTACGTGTTTGTCTCACATGAGGAAGATTGTTTCCTATTTGAGTTTAGTGTTCCAAAGTAGGAATAAAATAGTGATGTAATGCCTCATAGGACAAAGTCCCTAAAATTGTACTTTCGTGTGCACGTCATTGTTAAGTTAATTATGCATAAAAATTGAATTCTATAATTTATTTAAGAATTTGAGATATATCCAAGTGCGTATGGATATACTACAGTTTTGGAGAAAGTCTTTATTTTTAAGAGGAACTTTTGGTGGCGATCTAAAGTTTAAAATTTGGGTCGTTACACTGTTTGTTTAATTTAAGGTAATTTCGAGGACGATTTTTTTTTTTTTTTTAATATGTGCGGGAAAGTTGGTTGATGTATCCCATTTAAGAAACGATCTATAGAAGCTCGAGCCATTTAGGGTTATGAAAGTACAAGCCATAAGTTACTTAAAAGCCACTTTTAAGACATTAAGTTTAAGTAAATTTGATTACAAAAATTTAATGAAACCGGGTTGCCACAATTGTCATCTACATGGTATTTAATATAGGCGACCCACTTTGAATCACCATGCTGATGTTTTTATAAAGTACTTTTATAAAATTGTTTTTGAATAAAAAAACTCCTATTTTTGCACATTAAGAACAATTATACCAAATTAATTGGATGCAATAATTATTTTATTAGTGGAATTCAAAGAGATAAGTTACAAATATATGTATAGTTCATTTTCTTTATTATTTTTTATTATGTAAATGTTTTACAAAATGTTTTATAAGAATTATTTCTTTTACGGGCTTAAAACTCATTAAATTCGTAGTTAAAGACTCAATTAACAAGATTAATGATAATATAACTCTCTCATTTAGCTTTTCACTAAAAAATGGAGGTTACAAGAAGAGGAAAATAGGACCATGATTCAATTGTTGTGCACTATGGTTAATAAAAATTTGAAAGGTTGGGAAGAATGCTTGCCTTTTATTAAGTTTGCATACAATACATCTATACACTCTACGACTTCATGTTCACCATTTGAAATTATTTATGGTTTTAATCTGCTAACGCTAATGGATTTAATCATTTTATTTGTGAATGAACGTGGTAGTTTAGATGGAAAGAAAAAAGTCGAGCTAGTGAAGTCACTCCATGAGAAGGTACGACTGCAAATTGAAAGCAAGAACAAACACTATGCGTCGCTGGCGAACAAGGGTCCGAAGGGTGTTACGTTTGAACCTAGTGATTGGGTTTGAGTACACTTGAGAAAGGAACGCTTTCCAGAGCAGAGGAAATCCAAGTTACAACCACAGGGTGATGGACCGTTCCAAGTTCTTGAAATGATTAATGATAATGGTTATAAATAGGATCTTCTTGGTAAGTACAATGTTTTCAGCAACTTCTGATGTATCTGATCTTCCTCTCTCTCTTTGATACAAGTATAGATTTAAGAATGAATCATTTTGAAGAGAGATGGGATGATGTAATCTAAGGTAGTAATGCAATGAACACAAGCTCGTGAAAAGATCTGTTGATTATCGAAGAAGGTCGAATGACTAGGTCGCAAGCGAATGGGGTCGAAGAAGCAATGGGACTAATTGCTCAAGGCATGGTGGACGAAACATTGACTGCTTCAATCAAAGAGACGAGTTTCATGTTGGGCATGATGGAGAAACCAAATGGAATAACATGATTCAAGCAACGGACGAGGAGATGATGGAATTCAACTATGCGACCGCATAGTTGAACCAGGCATACGGTCACATGCCTTGCATTCGAGAATAATAGTGGCCAAGTTGAAGCTATTATGCGACCGCATTGAGTGTAACTATGTGGTCGCATAGTTAAATCCGGTAGCGAGATTTTTGCACTTTTGGAAAGAATCATGTTTTGTTTCAAACTCTATATTTTGGTATATTTTATCATCTTTAAGATATATTTTCGTGGTAAATTAGGGTTTTAGGAGTTGGTATAAATAATTTCATTCTTTTTAATTGAAAATAGCAAACATTATTGCGAATTAATCGAGAGGCAATTTGCTTTCAAAGCCATTGTTCTTCGTTGGACAAACTTGTGAACTTATCAAGATTATTTCTTGTGGTATTCAAATCAATCGGGTGAGATTCTCAAATATTGCGATCAAAAGGGTGGACAATTCATTTTTTTCACGACATACAAAACATTGTAGCAATAAGTGATTTAACGCAGCATATTTTTAAAGTTTGTCGTGAAAATTGTGATGAAAAAAATAAGTACCAAATAATTTAAGGCGACGTAAAAAGTTGTCGTTAAATGTGAAAGTTGCGAAAAATAATAAATAATGTCGCCAAAGTATTTTATTTTATTTAATTCTTGCATATGCATTTGTTATCAATCCATGCTGATAGAAAAAAACTCTGACACTCGACAGGGAAGAACAGTAGACCCTACACTATTTGCATTCCTGCAAAATTGAACTTTAGTGAAACAGAAACCATTAGTTTTCGTGACTCTCTTTCCCTTGTCATAAATTGTGGTCTTATAGATCCTACTAGCATCTCTTCTTTTCAATTCTTTGAAGTTATCCAATGGTTGATGACAATTTACACAAATCTTTTGTACGTCTGCTTTTTTATTTTTTCATTTATCCAGTGACCAGTTGTGGGAACTTAATTCACTTTTCCATTGCCTTATATCTCAAAATAAATATTCGTTGCCGCAAAATAATTTTATGCGACTTAAATAAATAAACGCGAAATAAATTAGGCAACAACTATACATCGTTGCACAAATGATGATGCGATAAACTCTCTATGTTGCGAAATAAATTTAATTACAAACACCACTTCTTACATAATAAATTGTACTACAAATGTTGAATATATTAAAATATATTATGCGACATAAAAAATATTGTAAAACATATTTCACGACAAACATTATCTATTATTAAAGATATATTACTACGAGCATGTATAGTCGCAAATAAAATAGGTAGCAAAAATTGCACATTTAGAAGAATATTCGCAACAAACATTTTTTCTCGTAAAAGTGTTATTGGAATAATCGTTACGACAAACTTTCTTGTCGCTCTTTTATTTTTTCGCGACATATGGGTATTTTTTGCATGTCGGTATTTTGTATTTTTTGCATCAAACAAATAGTGTTGCAATGTTGTTAATGCGATGAATGACCGAAAGTTATCGCAGAATACATTTGTGCTCAACATTCACAATAAATATATTTCTCGTAAAAAATTTATTGGAATATTCGTTCTGACATAAGTACTTGTCGCCCTTTTAATTATTAGCGACATATATATATGGCGATGATATTATGGCTACAAATATTGTGTTGCTATTCCGTATTTTACGCGTCAAACAAATAGTGTCACGATTTTGTTAATGCGATAAATGGCCGAAAGTCGTCGTAGAACGCATTCCGTGACTCATATAGCGCGACAATACCTGCAACAAACATATTTTTGTCGCTAAATTATTTCTGCAACAAAATCTCAATTTTGTAACATTTTTTGTCGCGAAATCAGTTATTTGTTGTAGTGTCACCTAATAAATGAAATATGCAATAGATTAGACTATAATTAATCAAGGAAACTATGAAATGTCTATATTTTAAAACTGGAATAAGTGTATAAATTAAACTTATCAAATACACCATGACTTTTGAATTTTTTTTAAAATCTATAAAAGTCTCGATTAAATACACCAAATACTTTTAGAAAGTCTCAAAAAGTCTACATTAGATACTCATAGACTTTTTAAATTCCAAATTTTTTTTTAAAAACTTTTAATTGAATACACCTCAAAATTAATTAGTAGCAAAATAATTGAGAAATTTTCTCAATAAAAGACTTCCTTGTCAAGTAGGAAAATTGTAGCATTTATTCCCAATCTTTAAGCCTTTTTGAATTTTGCTTCTCAATGTATGTTCTAAGCAGTATGGTCCCAACCTATTTATTTTGGTGCAATTTTGGTCGTCAACAGAAAAATTCATCCGTTTTGACCTGAAAGAAGTCAATTGTTTTATCCAAAATAACACTATAGCTTTATTTATAGTTAAAATAAGTAAAAAATGAAAAAGAAAATAAAGATCATGAAGAAAGATATTAGAAAATAAAACCTTTTGACACTTTCGAAATCTAAACAAACTCATCACTCTTGTCCATTGACCTAAATCCATAATAGCCATTACCACTCGTCTAGCTCTCATAATTCCCAGTCACAATGTCAACAAATCTCGAGTGAATGGTTTTACAAATGAATGATTTTGGAGCAATTTTTCAATGGACTTTTTCGCATTTATCTTGTGTGTTGGCTCAGTCATAAGGATATTGATTTGAAAAATGAACTGTAAGTCAATGCCTCATAATTTTAATTCCATCCAATTTGCTAAGCAATTGCTTTGTTTTATCTTGAATCTTGCAAAAGAATAAATAGAACCAAACACCATGTGACAAAGTCAATAATTATTACGAGCCTATTAAATCAAAGTCAATGGTAACACCTCAATATTATTATTATTATTATTATTATTATTATTATTTTACTAATATTTCATCACTCATGTGACAAAGTCAATAATTATTACGAGCCTATTAAATCAAAGTCAATGGTAACA